>VZRN01000356.1:1324555-1402889 GCA_013397935.1 Dasyornis broadbenti | reverse complement strand
TTTTTTTTACAGTGATGAAAGGCATAAAATATTTCTAAAATGTCTTGTGCAAATACTGCACGACCACATTGCTTTTTTATAATCTGCGCATATTTTTAATGAGCCACTTAGAAACAGCTAAGGGGGGGAAAAAAAGCACTGTAGAACGAGCAGACTAAGAGAACCTGGAAAATGCCATTTGAGGGCAACAGAGAAATTACATTTTAGGAAGCTCAGAGAAGAGGTACATATTTTATGCTACTTTCCATTCTCATTACAGGTTGACAATTTTCACCAGAAAAAAATTAAGTTTGTGATATTTTCTGTTCTCATTACAATCTATGTGACAAGAAGGCATTATGAATGTGCCATTTTCTATCCCTTTTACAATCATTTTTACAGGAATAAATTATACCAGCATTCACGGCTGACAGTTTACCACTCTGAGCACAAGATCCACTGGATAGATAAGCAGTATCTGATTTTAATTTCACATTTACCTGGTGAGATTTACCAGTGTCCTCAGTAACACTGAGACCTTTGCCAATTTATACAAATGTCATGTCAGATATAAGTAAACATGAAGCCAATCTATGGAGTTCAGATGCAAAAAAACCCCAGCGAATCTGTGGTGAATCACAACAGGTGAGGTGCAAATAAACATTTATCTCTCTCTTCTTCAGCCTTTCTGTCTGATCTAGGCTATTTATTATATGATCAATTCAGTTTCTACAGACCTGTTTTATGTTTTCTAAAATATTATTCCTTTTTCAGACTCCGCCATTGTTTCTTCAGTCCTGCACAGATGATGACATGCTGCATTTAGACACTGTCCATTTCACGATGTCAGAGTCCTGCTCAGACTTTAATTCACAATGCTCATAAGAAAAAGAGCCATTACAGCATTCCGTGGAATAGTCAAAATGTAATTGGAGAAGTTATGATTTATTGTAGACTGTTTAGTGAACCAGACATAAGCCCAACAACTGACCTTTGGTTTAGTGTCTGTGTTTCCTCTTGCTACCTGCTCACATTAATTTTGAGGAAATCCAATTTTATATTTGTAGAAAAGGAAATGTCCCAAAAGTTTGATGATAAATGTTATAAACTGTTGCTTTCTATTGTATTCCAGAGAAGTGGCAGAAAAGAACGTACAGATCATTTCTCATCTTACTAAGGCCTTTTTAAAATTCTACATAGGGACAATGTGCCCATTCTAAATATCAGGGTTAAAGAAAAAACTTGCACAAACTCCAGTTAGCTTTCTAAAAATGTTGAAATAAAAACATTATTTCCCCCCCATAAAAGATCTCTAAATAATAAAAACTCTCCAGTCTCGATGTGGTAAAGAGCATTTGCTGACTTATGCGATACACATCAAGAAGAAATGCATAGTGGTGACTGCTGTAACATTCAAATCTCTTAACGTACTTCAATGCACATCAATTTCCATTGGAAAAAAAACTGCTAATAAATCCTGGCAGGAATCTTGAGGTAACGTGTTTCCCATAAAACACTTCTGAACTGTTAAAGATTCATTATGATTTAAGGTTGGTCTGTTGAAGTTCATCCTAAATAGATGACTTAAAATTAAGATACAAAATATTGCAAGGTAATCAAATTTTTCCTGTGCAGAACCTGTGAAAAAAATAAGAAGGATGAACTATTCCTTGAATATAGCAGACTTTAATTAAAGTTAATCAGATCTGTTCAGCCCACAGTGGCTAAAGAGAATATTTGACATACTTTGTGTGGGGGTATGTATATTTACCTGCAAATTTTAAGCTTCTAAGTCTGTAGTCTACTAGTATTCACCACGCAACCTTGATAGAAAAATGAAATATTCTAATTTAATACCTGGATTCAACATAATCTTAATTGGAATCAACTCAATTTTATAAATAGTTACTTTGGCAGATCCCACCTTAGTAGTCAATAAAAAAGATGATGGGAAAAAAAAAAAAATTAAAGTCCTAGAAGGACAACTTTTGAAGGCTGCTCAGCCTCTCTTCTGGAAAATACAAAAAAGAACAAAGAACCACAGAACTAAATCTCTCTCCCCCTCTTCAAGCATACAAATGGCATCTGATCTAAAAGAGAACAGATGTCAGTGGGACATTAATCTTACCTCACTTGAAACACCTGACAATATAGCTGAGCTAGGTACAACTAACTTTACAGGGTATGAAAGAAGTATGCCTCTCATGAACACAAGCCAATGTCTTATTTATCAGTCTTTAATACAACATAGGCCTAAAATATTTTAAGAGAGAAAATTAGATGTTAAATCTCTACCCTGCTTAGCCATTACAGCATTTCCTCTCAAAGTACGAGTCGTGTTGTTTTGTGCCATCACACTCTCTAATCGGCAGGGCTACACGGCCACATCTTAAAACAAATGGGTCAATGTTTGTTCTCTAAAACTGAGTTCAAGTGGCACAGCAGAGCTCCTGTCTGTAAGGCTTTACTAGCCCTTTCCCCTAAATGCCATTCAGCCCAAACCAGAGTGACTCCATCCAGACTGGCTGTGGGTTGTATTTTGCAAGCTATTATGCAAATTATGACCATCAACTGACCTGTATTATTATAAGTTGTTGCGTGCTAAAAACATGCCAGGAAACATGCTAATGATCAACAGTACAAGCAACTTCAGTCTATAACTTGTTCCACAACTCATAATTAGCTTACTAATAGTTTCCATTGCTTATAGTCTCATTATATTCATTGTGTTGGGCAAGAACATAATTTCAATGTATCAGTAACACTTTTTCTTTTTATCATTCCAATAAATATTTCAATGTATTCAGGAGAAATCTATATGTTAAAAGAGACTGAAGGGAATATTTATATTTGACCAGCTACAGCATTGTAGTTGAAAAAAACCAAAAAAGCAGACAGATTCTTCCTTCTAATTAGCGAATTGAGTTTAATTCTGAATGAACTCCATGAATGAGTTCACTCATATTTAATTTGACACAAATTAATGATAAACTCTAAAACAGCGTAGTATAGATTATTTGCATTACTGATCAACTCTTAAAAGAGTGTAGTTTGGTCATTACTACAATTTGCAAATTGGTACTTAGTAGTAAGTTCTTAGACTTCCATGTTGTTCAAACCTGTTTAATTCTGCAATTTATTCTTATGAAAAGCTTTTTGCAATGAATTACAAGCTAGTTTTATGTCTGTGAGAACTTTTCCATGATTCTCTGACTCCATTTTCATGCAAGATCCATAAGTGAGAATCTTTATTAAGTTCATTATTTTAGATACGTATACTGAAAAGGATAAGAATGTTGCAATTGGCTTTTACTATTACAACCACTATTTGAAATCAGGATTTGGATTCTGTGGGTTTAAGCTATCTCTAGCATATGTAAATTTAAGCCAAATTCAGGAATATAATGACATTAAGAGAGAAGTACCAAATGTAAAAGACAAACCATATTGCTTAGTTTAGCTTTTTAATGCATGATTGTATAGAAGAAATTCTAGACTTGCACAGTTAGAGTTTCTATTACAAGTAAATGCTGCTGTTCAGGAAAAAACCCTGAAACAACCCATACAAACCAGCAAAAAAAAAATCACCCCCAAACCAACCAAGCTACCAGAAAAAAACAACCTAAACAAACCTCCCCCCCCAAAAAAAAAAAAAAAAACAAACCAAAAAAACAACCAAAACCCCCTCCAAAAAAAACCAAAACCAACTAGAAACAAACAAACAAAAAAACCCCCAACCAAAAAAAAACAAAACCAAACAAACAAAAAAACCGCAACCAACAAAAAACCAAAAACAAATGAATAAACTCCCCCCCCAAAAAAAAACCCAAAAAAATCCCAACCAAACAAAAAACAGCAAAGAACAGCCCACAACCTAAACCAACCCACAATGAAGAAGAATAAAGATGATAATCTTGGCTACCTGCCTAAATAAATATATGACAGGTAGGGGAAATCTTCAGTACTACCTACATATAATTTGGAAACCCTGTCGACTATGAACAGTGAAAAATTCAACAAACAATGACTAAACACTTGACAGTGTCAACTACCGGGCATGAGAGCCTAAAAGCAGGGGGACAATATGGTGCTGAACAACTAAAGCAAGTGTTTCTGAATTTCCTATTACAGATATATTTTAAAGTTTTTTCTTCATTTTCTATGATTCATTTTACTATCTCAAATTATTCTACAAAATTGAGGGAAACAACATTTTGGAATCACTTTTTCAGAAACATTCATGTATTGTTGTAAGTCCACAATACTTCAGTCCCAGAACATATCTGTAGCATAGGCCATTTCTCTAAATGGAAATTGTATTTGATTTTCTTTTTATTCACTCTTCTAGGATAGCAAACTTCTTGACAACATGCTGTTTTTTCAGGTTAGTCATGGCTCATGGAAATGAAGTTCACTGAGACGTTCAGAGGTCACTGAAGAGCAGAGAGTCAATCATGTATTTTTTTAAGAGAATTGATTCTGACTTAAGGTAAAATTCAAATCAGCTTTACAAGGATACTCAGAGACACACAGGCATCAGCTTGTATTTTATGTGGCTTTACAAGAGATGTAACTATGGTCATAAGTCATACTTGAAAAATAAGTTTAAAACTGTAATAAAAATTGCCAAATTTACTATTCTACGTTATCTAGTTCCCTTGTAGGGTATATCTTTTAAAGTATACCACTGTTTTTTCTACATAGAACAATAAACACTGAAAATATTTGAATATTTACCTTTTTTAATCTGTCTGTAAACAGCGTGAATGTACAATTCCCATTACAAATTGGAGCTAAATTCGTATGTTCTTAAAGCAAAAAACCTGCAGAATCCAGTAACATTCACCGCATTCATAACCAAAGGTGCATCAGGGTGAATAAAAAGTGTGATTAGACATCTTTGAAAACAGTTTGCACAGTGCATAGCATCTTACTGAGAGAGTGCACTGAGTTTTTTATGTCTGACATGCCACAAAATGCAATTTCCCAGTAATTCATACAAACAGAACACTTAGCTTCCACAGGAAATACTCCAAAGAAATGACTGAATTCTAGGGAGAGATTAATGCTTAGCATCTCCTTTGGTATTGCTCAGACAAGTCAAGGTTTTTGCTTTTTTTCACCCCTATAGAAATTGACTGACAGGAGCAGGATTTCACTGTTTGAGCCATCTGCTGATATGCTTTTAATGAAGTTTGAAAGAGTAATGCACACATATATCTTGCTGTTGAGATAAGGTTGAGATAGGGTAAGAGGAAATCACTTCAGACTACAGAAATTTTTGTTCACTTCTGCAAGAGATAAATTAAATCTAAGGTTTCTTTGAGGTACACCAGGACTGGAGTCATTGCCCTGTTCATGGAGATGCACAGGGCTTGAGTCACTCTGTGACACGTTCCCACCTGAATCATTTAAGTGTTATATCAGAAAATGTTCACTCATTGACATGAACACTATTCTAAATGGGTAAAAAAGGGAATATGATGAACATATCTCTAGTTCCTATGGTCTGAAAGAGGCAAACTGTCTGTATGATACATTTTCAATAAATAATTCTGTCAGCACTTGCTCTAAATGATCAATAAATGACTACATATTAACGTAACCTTAGATATCAAAGAGCTACACTTATAGTTTAGAATGTAAATATAATTTTTAACTCGTTTTTACAATATTTATTATATATGACTATTAAAATCCTAAAATAAAAATAAAAATAAAAAAAAAATTAATCCACCCCAGACTTCATGGAAATATGAAGAATCGACCCTCACTTGTATCAAGTAGATTGAATATAAAACTCTCTCTTCTAAAGAGTTCCAGAATCTCTAACCTGGGAATATTTTGTAAAAGTCTAGAGATTAAGGTAGTAAAGGCTTCTTGCCCAGTTTCAAATTAATCTTTCTCCAATGTTTTTGTCATGTCTAAAGTCTGAAATCTTTTTGTTCCTGTAGAATAGTTTTTATAATTACTGCCCAACTATAATCTTACTTTCTTGTTTAGCCAGCATTCAGAAAATATTAACTCACTTCCACTCTAGAGAACTTATTTGATGTTTATTTAAGCATTTAATTTAATTCAGCAACATTTCCATTAAAGATAAAGTCTTCAGACAGTCTCTCTCTCACTGACATGCACAGAAAGAAGGAGGAAGAAAACAGTGAGAGGAAAAGATAAGTGCACTAAGAATTTCCATTTCCAGAAGGGTGTTATGAAATGCACTGATTAATCTTACGTGTCTGAAGTGACAGCCAATGTGCAAAGAAATGATTACTTAACGCTGATAGAAACTGTCAACCAACAGGACACTTAAGGAATTTTTGTGGTGCTCAGAGATTAACTGACAAACTGCTGCATAGGAGTGGGAAATGTGTACGTTCATGTAAAGAAACAGCTTTTTTTTGTGTGTTGAAACACTTTTTTGAGTGACTTTTTTTGGGGAACGTACTTCAAACTAAATAATGATAATGTAATTTCTTCATATTGCCAGAATGTGAAAAAGCTACAAATGTAGAGGTGCAAGACATCACCTTCTACTGAGAAGTCTTTTCACTTAAAAACATGTATTAACAGTCAAAAACACAAAAAAAAGGAGCTGGAAGATATGAGCCAGTATCTGCAGAAGACTTTTGCCTTCTGGATTGCAAACAAGCAAGCAAAGAATGATGCCCTAATATGCTTGAAATGGTATTAGGTACTTCTGTTTAATCACCTCAGTCCTAGTCTAGAGTTCACATTATCAAGAGCACAGTATAAAGTGGATTCTTAGTGGTATTTCTGTAGGAAATGGCCTCTACACTCCATCAGGTAGTTTGACTGGATCTTCACTTACTCTAATAGGAGGCTGGCTACCTATTTGTAGTCAACTAAATTTAAAGATAGTAATCTTTGTCTGAATCCCACCCAGTGTCAAGTGCCACAGTGAGCACCAGGAACAGAATGGGAAAATTCAGAATTTGATCCAAAATCCTTGCTATTTCTTAATCGAATTTTGTATCAAAAATGTACATCTACTATAGTACAATCTGTGACTTCAAATTCTTTTTAAGATATTAAATAAAAATAATAATAATGCTGAGTTAAAAGGGTCAAATATAATTGAAAATAAGAACAAACAGACCCCAGCAATGACCCTACAAACAATGACAGAAATTAAGTGAATAGAAAATTAGATCTAAAATGCAATCTCACAGGTCTTATTATTCTTTGCTGTAAAAAGTTGTTACATTTCCACTTCAACTTCTGTTTATGAAGCAGTGTAGAAAATCGTGTTAGAAACATCCTAAGTTACAGAAGAAAACGCCTACAAGTGTTTATATACAAGGATTCACACACACCAATGAACACAATCATGATATGGTGCTTAACAAAGAAGCTCTCATTAGATAAGCTCATGTAACTACCAGCATGTGCGCTTTCAGCCCACTGCATTACAAATTAAAACACAATAGTTCCTTGTGATTGCACTACTTCTACCATCGTTTACTCTAGTGCATTTCAATACAAAGTAAGGATAAGCTCAGAATATCATTATAAGCAATCAAGTTACTGCTTGCAGAACTTAGCTTCTGGTGTAGCCACACCACATGAATAAATGCTCGTTTCCATTCTGACTGAATTTTAAAATGTATTACAGTCATATTTTCACTCACATTTGTAATAATTAAAGTTGTCTTATCATCAGTTAATGCTGTTGTGATGACATAAGCTAACTCTTTAAAATGTCATACTAATCTCTTTGTAGTCATTTAACAGTGGAGATTCAATACAGAATCACAGAAATGTTCAAGTTGAAAAATAGCTTTTAGGTCATGGAATCCAAGTGTTAAACCAGCATTGCCAAGTCCACCACTAAACTATGTCCTCAAATGTCACCTCTAAACGTCTTTTAATCACCTCCAGGGATGGTGATCCAACACTTCCGTGGACAGCCAGTTCCAATGTATGACAATGGTTTTGGTGAAGGAATTTTTCCTGACAACCAATCTAGACCTCCCCTAGTGTAACTTGAGGCTGTTTCTTGTCATTCTATCACTTGTCACTTGGGAGGAGAGACCAATCCCCATCTCACTAGAACCTCCTTTCAGGGAGTTGTAGAGAGTGATTAGGCTCCCCTTGAGTGTCCTTTTCTCCAGGATAAAGATACACAGGTCCCTCAGATGCTCCTCATCTGACTTGTGCTCCAGGCCCTTCCCAGCTCTGTTCCATTCTCTGTACTCACTCAAGCACCTCAATGTCTTTCTTTTAGTGAGGGGCCCAGAACTGACCCCAGGATTCAAGGTGTGGCCTCAGCAGTGCCCTGTACAGGGGGACAATCACTGCCCTGGTCCTGCTGGCCACACTATTGCTGATACAGCCACGATGACATTAGCCTTCTCGGACACCTGGAGACACACCGGCTTGTGTTCAGATGGCTCTTAACTAGCATCACCAAGTGTTTTTCCACCAGGCCACTTTCCAGCCACTCATCCCCAATCCTGGAACATTGCATGGAGTTGTCGTCACCCCAGGGCAGGATCTGGTACTTCACCTTGTTAAACCTCATACCACTGATGCTGGCCCATCGATCCAGCTTGTCCAGATCCCTCCAGAGCCTTCCTACCCTCCAGCAGATCAACATTCCCACCCAACTCAGTGTCATCTGTGAATTTACCGAGAGTCCACTTAGTAGGGTGTGTACTCGAGTATATGGTCAGGTACCACAGTTCAGCTGACCTTTGGTTTGTCATGCTGCTACAATTCAACTCACATCCAGCCATGTGCTTGAGCACATTTTAGAACTTACTCTAAAATAACTTAGTCCTTTACCAAGCAATTAGTTTGAATAAACTGATCCAGTGAAGGAACTGGCCAAGAAAAAAGCTAAAATAAAATATGAGAAATATGGTATAATGCATCAAAAACACTGTTCTGTGATGCAATTGTAATCAAACAACTGCAGGCTGATGAACAGTAGCAACAAAACTTAATTATCAAGCTCCTTGAGGCACCTACATCTTAATTAAGATAGATACTGAGCCTAGGTGGGTTAGGATCAATAAAAACCTTATTGAACCAATAGATTCACTAGTTGACATTATAAGTCATAAAAGTGTTTTAAAAAGCAAGGTGATTCTTTATTTGGAAAAGGATGCGATCTCATGAAACATATCTGTTGCAATTAAATTTTTCAACATATATGAGCACCAGAGAGGTCCATTTTGTACTTACACAGGGGTTTTTTGGCATTTCAGCATCAACAGATGTCATGAGGTGAGGAAGCATGTGGCATGAATGTGGCAATCCTACCTCAGAGTAGAGATAGCCTGCAGAAGAGCTTTTGTAAATGTCTAAACCCACACTCCCTTGGCACCTCTTACCTAGTGTAATGGTCTGACCAACTTCTAAGTAGGAATTGTGCCATGATAACAGATGGATCAAAGTGTAGGCAGCAATAGGAGCATGTACCAGCATCCAGCATATTTACTGAGACTTGGAAAACCTAGCCAGGAATGACTCAAGTGACTGAAATAAAAGTCTGGTCAGAACGGTTTGCCAACGGCAATTCATCTCTTGCCTCAGTTAACATTTCAAAGTACATACATTCTGCCCTTTCTAAGTTAGGGATAACTCAGTAGGAAAATGGGCTGTACAGCAAATATAAATCATGTTTTCAGTCTTATCTGACATGAGGGTATTGCATTCTGCTGGCAGATCTGGGACTGTTGCTGTAGCTACCCCACACAAGATTGGGACAGCCTTGGAGGTCTTTATTTACAAGACTCCTTAGGGTGAGTAGTGCTGTTTTATCAGCACTTTAGTCATCATAGTAATTGCTGAGCTTGCCCCTACTGTGCTGCAGATGAGGAAGGAAGGTTGCTATTTTCAGAATTCTCTGAAGAGGTATTTGTGCCCTTTGACAAAGTGGTTTTCCACCCCATTATGTAAAGGCTTTTCAGACTAGCAGGAGGAAGCCTCTAATAGCTCTTGTGAGATGCAACTGGCTGGATTGTCAATAGGGTAAAGGGTTTTCTACTCAGATTTTCACAGTCTGGTTACAGGAAACTGCTACAGGAAATTTTCCTGACTCTTGCATCCAAGGTTTCAACATTAAATCGAATAGGACTGTATCCAGACAAAGATCAATCGATTAAGCCAAAAAGAACTCAAGCAAAAAAAAAAACCTCCTCAGCAGTGTCTGCTCAGAGGGCAGGCAGCTGTGAGGTTATCTCTGCACAGGCAAAGTGCTTGCTTTTTTCCTGCCAAATGCAGATCACTATTCCATTATATGGAGGAGACCAGGGAGCTGGTCTCCTTCCATAGTTATCAGTCTGACAGCAGTATATGAGAAAACAGAATGAACTCTGCCCTCAAAATAAGACTCACAGAAATTAAATTTGCGTGTACCTCACCATACAGTGCAACTAAAACTCAGTTTCTAATAGACCTTCACCAGAACTCTATAACAAAATAAAATGCAGAGGCATGGGACAGAGGAAGGAAGAGCAAAAGAGGTATTAAAACTCTTGTACCATATAATGTTCTCAAAGAGCATACAGGACATTTATTAAGCAAACTTGCCTTCCAGAAAATTTTTATGCTACAGCACAGGCTCGCCAATTCTTGTAACAATAAAGATATGACACATGACATGATACAACCAAATAACATATTTTAGTGTCAAGTCTAAAATGCCCTCCTGAAGACTTGAAAAAAGCTCCTGTCTTCTAGTACTTGAAAAAAAAAAGCTTTATATAGCTCCTGTCTGTTGGTACTTAAATGACAGACTGCATTTAAATGAGACTCTAATGCCTTCTATGATCTAAAGCTCATTTCTCTGAGGTAGGCTAATATCTATATAAAATGAATAGAGTATATACATGGTATTTATTATCTATACTTGGAAATCAGTTGTTTTCAAAATAATAGTAGCATCATGGTTTTGGTCCAAGGGTTAGGCAGATTTAAGTTGAAGAAGAACATACTATTGATGATGCATGTGTTAGGTTAATGGTTGGACTTGATCTTAAGGGTCTTTTCCAAACTAAATAACTCTGTGATTCTATAATGTCTTCCCATATAAAATTAGTCACCATTTTAAGTATAATTCAGTAAGATTCTGTTATATTTCTTATGAATATTATCATTCAGAGCCCATAAGAAGCACTACCACTATCTGTAAAGCGTCATTATAAGTGAATACACCATTTTAAAGACACAGACACTTGACACCAGGTGATAAACCAGGTATCAAGCCTTGCAGCTTTCTAGTAAAGCTACATATTTCACTATAGCTTGGAAAAGAGGGAGACCAGGACCAGCGGGAGTATCTGTGTAAAAATTAAGACTGCCTCTGCTTTTCAGGGCATTTCACAGAGTCACAGAATATTCTGAGTTGGAAGCACCCACAAGGATCATTGAGTCTAACACTTAAGTTCTGATACAGGGAACAAGTTCACACCCTTACTGGCAAATTCAGGTTGATTTAACAGAAATTCCTTTACTCTATGGAAATTTTTAGATAGTATGGATTCACCAAACATGCCTGCCATGGCCACCAGTTTGTGATGTTTGGGTATTTGGTCTGTGTCTGCAGGGTCATAGCCCCCACCAAGCATTACAAGCCCATCTGTTAGCTGAAAGGCTGCTGTGAGATCCAGTCCTCAAGATAGGATGTGTACAAAGGGTGATTTGGCAGGGAAGGACTGCAACAAGACTGTGTGGCATTCAGGGCTCTGGGTCCCAAAAGAGCTGCTAGTGCAGTGAAACACATGCAGAAATTATGAATTTGGAATTTTTTATAATGCAGGACTGTTTATGAAAACATATCCTGTTACATAAATAAAGCAATATATTAGTAACACCAACACAGTCTTGAAATGTTTCTTTCTTTCTAGTGATTACAGCATGGAGTAGAAAATGCAAATCCAAGCACATTTGTTTTGAGTACAATATGTTGGTCCAATGCCAACAAGAAAAAACCTTTTCAAATTTTGGCATTGTTTCACTTTCCTAACTCCGGGATTCTTCCCTAGATGTTTAATCTGATAATAGCTCAATAAATGCTTTCTTCCATTCACCTGATGACAGCTTCAGAAAGCTAGAGCCTGTGTCCTGAAGGGATTCCAAACGATGCACTGAGAACACAGAAAATGAGTAATCTCTGTATTAAGTTCAGACAGTTTTTGAGAAGTGCAGAGGCAAGCAGCCCAGCAAGCACCTTTATGTGTTCTGCAATCATATGTCATAGGACACAGTCTATGAGAGAAATATAGTCATATGTGGCATGATTAGTAAATCTCTCTTCTAAGGAATTTTTTTTTATTTTTATATTCTCTAGATTCTGGGACACAGATGAGGTTGATGCCTTAGAACCAAATCTATTTAGTTCTAGAGTATCCATTTAGAGCTCTGAGGAATAGGGCAGGTATATGTTATTTTATCAGTAGGAAATAACTTGAAAATTTTGATTCTTATGTTCCAGACACTTGATCACTCGTTGACTACATTGTCAGAGGATCATGCAAGATGGAAGATCATCTAGATCAGCTAGTCCAGATGAGGTTTTCCAGACATTTATCACTCATATTCTTCACAGAGCTTCAGTTCACAGAAAAGTGAGACATATGGCCATTAGTCAACTGCTAAAACAAACATCCTGGTGGCCTTCACTGTTCCATGAGTCCAAAACCTATGGCATTTCACTGGTTGTGGCAAAACCAGCATTTGCTGGGCCATAACACATAGCTCCTGCTTCGGTTCTGAAATGATCATAGATGTAATTACCTGGGAATTGAAAGAAAAATTGATCTAACATTTATTCTATCCAGCTAAAAAACTTTTTAAAAGGTCTCTCATTGCTCCATTTTTTAGTAACTCAGACATCTCCCAAGGACACATACGATGAAACATATCTCCATGCTGGATCTGTGAAGAGATGGAGGGAGACAGAGAGCTCTAGAGTGACCAAATATGGGTGTACAATAATATCACAAAGGGCAGTAATTGTGATCTGTAAAAATTTCAGTTTTGAAAGAAAAAATGGGCTGACCCAGGTTACAGTCTCTCTCTTCTTCCTAAACGTGTCACTGATTGGAATTAAAGAAAGACATTTCTTGGGCCAAGAGAGAAGTTGAATGTAGATTATTTATGCAGCTGCAGTGGAGTCCTACTGTTTACTGTGTCCTTCTGGCTACGTTACCCCTTTACATGACATCAATCTACACTGAAAGGCCAGCAGAGCTCTACCACAGGCTCTTAAGATCACAAGAGAATCTCCTGTGTGACAGCCTACCCATTTCAAGCTACACAGCAGGGACACTAACTAATACTCTTCACCACACATTCTCCTGCTTTCCAATTTTTGAGGAACCAATCTTCCAGGATGATCCCAATCCTCTTTCACTGTCACACAACCTGCCCTAGGAACCAAGTGCATGTGTCTAACTTCAGCCATCCTTTCACAGATATCTCTTAGACAGGTGGGGCTAAATGGTTGAGATACCTCAATAATCAAAGCTAGGCTATAAATAAACACAAGCATAAGCACAGGCTTCTCTAATTCATTTGCAGCAGTGTAATAAACACATGCGTAATCTCTGAAGTCTTGTACTAGATGCCTCAGGAATGCAACAGGCATTACTTCTGATTGAAATCAGCCATGTTGAAAACAGAGGTTTTGGAGGGAGGGTTTTAGCCATGTTGAAAACACAGGTTTTGGAAGGAGGGTTTTGGAGGGGTGAACTTGGGGAAAAGAGAGTTATTGGGATTGTTTCCACAAGAACTCCCTACTTAATTTTAAAATAAAGACAGCCATTAAATGTGAATACATGCTAATCTTTAACTGAAGGGAAAATGAAATAACTTTCATTGTCTGTGATGATACAAGATACTTGCTATTGATTTGTTCAAATATTTATAAGATATTGCTTAGCTATTCAATATTCTTTGCCTGCAGTGGTCACACCAGAATGGATGCAGACATGAAGTTCAATGTTCCTGTGAGAATTTTTCAGGAAGGAATACTTTCTATGCATAGAAAAACAGAAGGAGAAAATTGGATAAATTAAATAAAATGGCTATGGTACTGCAGATCACTGGAATAATTAATTACATCATTTTTTCCATATTTAGAGAAAAAAGAGCATATACACACAAAAAGAGAACTATGAAGGAAAAGAAATAATAAATCCAACAACAACCAGTATCAGAAAACCTTACTAACTTAGCTTTTCAAATTTGAAGAAAGTCAGTAGAATCCATGGTTGCTCTGCCTGCAAACCACTTGGTTACAGCTGATAATTGTAATAAAGCAAGAAATTCTACAATTGTAAAATAATAGAATAATTTATGTTGGGAAAGACCTTTTAAGTCCAGCTGTTTACCTAGTACCAGTGGCTAGTTATTAGGGACACCTTTAAATTTTGGTTGGCTTATGTTTGGCTCTTTCCTGACAGCAGATGGGATTAAGATCACTTTGCTGATGTGACTTTGATTGGCTCATAAGAGGCAATTTCTATATCCTTAAATTTAGCCTTCTGTATACTGAAGCATATGCTACACTGCCCACAAGACATAATTAATCTAAAATATACACAGCTCCTAATCAGTGCTCACTTAATCTTTCACTAGGCAGAAATCGTGATTGGATATTACATACAATTTTGAGAAAAATACTGCTTCTGAAGAGGGCCAGATGTTCTTTTCTACAGCTACTGCTTCAGTTTCACTGCATACAAATATCATACACTCCCAAGGAAACAAGTTAAAACCTGGTAAGAAAGGGCTAGAAAAATACATATGGTACATACGTCAGAGGTAGATAGAAGAGATAAAAACTCCCTTGTGACCTCCTCTGGACACGTGTAATAAATTTACTTCTGTTTAACTTAAAGTCAAGAGAAAGTAAAAGTATATATCCTGACAAACAGACCCCCTTTCTTTGTTCTCAGAACACAAGGCAAAATTCCTAGAAATCTGCACTCTTCCTCACATTTTCCATATATATGAGCATTATCTAGAAGTGTTATGGCAGAACAAAAATATATGTTATTACATGTAAACAGAATGGAAGAAAGAAACGGCCATCATTTCTGCTGATTTTTAATAGGTTCTATTAATAAAAAGGATAAATAAAAATCTCATTGTGTATACCAAATCAATAAATCTAGGTATAGACCTAGAAATACATACATATACATACATACACATGCATCAGCACCAACTTATAGCTCTATGATTTCTTAGCCACAATAGGGAATGCAAATTAAGGGTAACATTAAATATTCTTGTATATATTTCTTGAATCACAACAGCATGAGGCCAATTTGCCCTTGTAGCTAAGCAAATATAAGCTTAGAGAAGCATTTCTTGAACTATTAGCCTTCACAAAGAATCTTCCCAAGTGGTTTCTATAATAGGAAGGCCTCTCAATACTTTGGGGACTTCTGTGGCTTTGTCAGAGCTGAAATTGTCCCAAAGTTCAGAAGTTACTAAGATCTGAGATTTTATTACTTTATTTTAAAGAAAAAAGTGATGAAGCCCTGAATGTCACTTGCACTATGTTCCACACCTGCATAAATCTGTTTGAGTTTTGTCTTTCATTCTGCAGTATGTAACACGATAGGGGAGCTGTGAACAGAAATTAGTTGGGTTTCTATCACAGTCTAAATCGAGATACTTGGTTGGATTGCAGACTACCTGTTCATACTCTGAAACTGTGATGGTTTGTGATTTCCTGATTATTTCAAATATTGATTGTTGTCTCAATTAAAATGTTATTTCAGTGCATTTATCAGATATATTCATAGCACTATCAGCTAAAATGCATTAGAATGCTACACTATTCAGTGCTTGTGTCTCTTCATGTTTTGGATCAAAATTTGCAGACAGATGTGCAATCTATAGTGGATCCACTCATAATGTTTACCAGTGAAGTGGTTTACAGCTGTTCTGAAACCCCGTCATTTAACATTTTGCACCGGTTCTGCTATTCCTACAATTTTTTATTCTAAAGACCCAGCACTTTGCCATCTCATGCTGACAATATTCAGCCATTGCCTTCACCTGATCCCACTGAAAATTTAATTTTCCCTCTCAGCCACAAACTCTCCCTATTAACACCTTTATAATAATTCTAAACTATCTTGGCATCCTAGCTCTAATTCAAACTCATAACCTGGCCACTGTTATCAACTCTGAGATAAATCTTTAAATTCAAATCATGCTTCACAGAAACAGCATCCTCTACAATCAAACTATCCTTTAAGGCAGGATGCAAAACCCTTTGAGCCTAAACCAAGCCCTTATGCTTAAAAAAGTTCCTTAAAAAAAATTGCTAAAATATTTAGGTAAGGAAATTTGATAGCTTTCTAAACTCTGTTTTCCTACTATTTGAATATCTTTGCAACCAGGTGAAAATTATTCCTAAATCAGAAAATCTACTGAGTGTCTTATCCTTTTCTATACCAATAGATGGATTTCTCCAGAATGGTCTTCTACAGATTGGATGACAACTCTTATGTCTCCCTACAGTCTTATGTATTTTTCAGCATAATTATTTCAATTCTTTTTCAGAGGGCGTTCTTGTTTTTCTTAACTGTTCTGTCTTTCACTGGTCTATACCATTCTTAAAGCAGATGTACTTAAAAGGGGTCACAAAATTCTAGACGAGGTCCTAACAGCAGGGAATGCAGATGAAATAACAGCCTTCTTAGAAAGTGTCTGTTAATCTAGGAAAGAGATTTGTCTCCTTTCAAACCATATCACACTGTTAATTTACATGGAACTCATGTACATTATAGCCTCAGATACTGTTCTGCCTTACTGATACACGGATTTTTTTCATGTATTTGTGATAGTCCTACTAAAAGTAGAGTTTTGTTCTTGTCGTTACTAGATTTATCTTGTTGGTTTTAAACAGCCCATTTTTAACTGTATTAGGAATTCTAACTGTGCTCTTCATAGTATTTGCAATTCTTCTTAGCCTTACTTCAGTTTCATACCTCTACCCTCTCTATCAACGTCAGTAAGCAAAATACTGGGATCCCAGGCTATGAATTATGCTGCTGCTTCTTCAATCCTGTCGGATTTTCCTTGTCCTCCATAGATTTTCACAGTAGTCACATATAGGTTAAAGACTATTTTGGATACATCTTTAAATACTCTCATCAGATGTTTCATCATGACCGACTAAATGAAAATATTCATATTTTCCAAATTGTCTCTAACCTAGTCCAGGCTTATTCATATTGAAAAGTAGTGTGTTTGCATTAGTGTGTGTTTTTTGTTTGTTTGTTTGTTTTTTTTATTAATGTGATTAAGCTTCTGTTTGCCACACTTATAGAAGGGACAAAGAGAATTAATGTGCCACAGATTGCTTAGTATGTCAGGCAACAGTAAAAGAACTTTAAAGTAGTTAGAAACCAATGCAACCTAAAATAATTTAATCAGAAAGGTCTTCAATTCCATGTTACTCCATTTCTGTGATTTCCATGAAGGCTGATGGCTGCTTATTCCTCACTCTTTCCCCAAGAGAACGCATAATTATAAGCCTCTTGATCATGGTCTCTGCTTTCACCTCTATTTCTCTGGCAAAAAATACCAGCACAAAAAGCCACTGCCTTCTCATCCATTTACTCAAAATTTTCTGAAAACAGATGGGAACTTAACTAAGGAACTAATATGGCAAAAATCAAATATTTCCCAGTCTTAGTTTTTATTTGGATTGAGGAAGCTTTCTCATCTTGTGGCCACACAAATAGTTGGACAGCACAATTCAAAGAGTGGATATGCGACAGGAATGAGCAAAAGTGAACAAAGGCCACTTAAAACACTGTAAATAACTCAGTCATCGAATACAAACCCCTTCCTTTGCTTGGCAGGTCAGTACTCAAAACAGGACATTTAAAAGAATTGGACTCGATTATGCCAGGTTTCCTTCAGAGGCAGTGGAGAAAAACAGGCATTTCTAGGTCACTGTTCTTATGTTTGGAAAAGAGGCATACATAGAGGGCCTAACAAATGTATCTTTAAAAGTACCTAGTTCTTTGCATTTATATCATGATTTACGTGATAAAAAGTGGTTTTGAAGCAGGCATGTTCATGGGAGTGTGTCTCCACTAGCAAAGGCACTTTGTGATTCCACCGATAAACTTAAGCCAATGTGATATTCGTATGCATGTAGTTCTAGAACTTTCCAAGTTTACACATTTTTCTTCATGTTTTTGGTGGTTTTCACTTTTGTCTGAAGTTGTGTACCACTAAAACTTTCTTTGTTTTTTCAGTCACTGGCAAAATTATTTCGTACCTCACTAATTTATTCCATTATTCAGTTGTTAGTAGTGCTTTAACTGAACAATTTAATATTTATATAATCAAATTTGTGCCATACTATTGAGAATAAACATCAGGCATTTAAGATAATTAAATTAAATTAATTCCAAGCATTCAGTATGGAAAAGTTCACTGGCCTCAGTGACTATTCAACTAACAGATTCCAGTGCATATGAATTTAAAAAGAAATCATAGTTACATAAGAGAACGGAACACTGATTTTCAAATCTGCAATTATTTCAAAAGCCTTTTCCTAGCTACAGAACAAAATCCAAATCTTCAGGATTATACCAAAACTCATAGTTAGAATAAGATATAATGGTCACTTTTCCCCCCCAATTAATAAAATATTATTCTTATTTATACTAGTAAGAAAATCCAGTAGTTGCTATTCTTGGAAGTCTTAGAAAATAGAAATGTACCAACAAGCAGAGCTAGTAAAAAAACCAAATTAGTTCATTACTGTCCTCTAAGAATCTAAATTTCCTGCAAGGAAATTTTAAACTATACTGCTTTAATTAGGAATAGAAAAAAAAAAATCCAAGTTAATTATTTCTGTCCACTTAAGTATTTCATTTGATATTACTTTTTGAGTCAGAGACTGCCTGACTTAGTAAGAGTTGAGCGTGAAAATTTCAGTATCATGATGTTTCCAATTATATTCCATCTCTTCATCCCATATTGTGGAAACTGATATCAGTGTAATTCTCCATGCAACATAAAATTTTTGTTATTTTTATTCTGTTATGTCAACAGTTTTATTTTTAGTTTAACTTGAAACTGAGTTGTCATACTTGATCTAATGCAGTCTCTTGGATGAATTCCTGTTAATTCAGATGCTTCCTTCCTAACCTCGATGAGTTGGTCTCATGGGATGGCCTTGCTTCATAATTCCAGTGCTTATCACAGCTTCTCCTGAAAATCCCAGTGCATGTACCTTATAGGAAATAGATTCCAAGGGAGATCATAATATAGAACTAATTTGCAAATTTTCAGGAACTTCTTTCACAAGGTTGAACGAAATCTGAGAATAAAAGGAAAGCACTAATAATCTGAATACCAAAATCTGAGATTGTTGAAACGTGACAGGATTCAGGGACAAAGTAATCTTCATCTCTAGTTTCTCTAGTTCATACTAATGACTGTGTGAGTTTCAGTTTTTACAGTACATTTATTCTTTGATATAAATAGCACCCATGTCAATTTCCCTTATCCATCTCAGTATAGCTCACTATGAAAAGTACCCAAGGAGTCTGAGATCTTCTCTTTCCTCTAAGAATTTCAACACAGTAGAATAACTACTGCATCACACAAAATTGATTAATCACTTTTCAGTGTTATTCTTGTACTACATACTTAACTTACTTTTCCATGTAGTGTATATAGTTTTCTATGTTCAGTACTTTATGTACCTTTTTTTCACGTATAAGTCATACCATAGCACATCGGTTTGAGTAAAATGCATAGTAGAGAGGAGATAATTAAATGTTACATAGATATCCAGGCTGAGTTTACGTTCTTTTTTATAACTACCTGTTGGAATGGTATATGCTTCATGTCCAAATCAACACTCACACCCATAAAAATCAAGGTTTTTCTGGTTATTCTTAATGCAAGAAAAGGAATTTACCAGAATCTAATAAACAGAAATAAATTATGTTCTTTTTCACTAACTCATCATGTTTTCCTGTGGGGAGGGAAGGGTTGAAATTTATGAATCTGAGCCTTAGACTCCGAGTTTCTAGGTTTTGGTAAAAGGACATGTAAGTTACCTAGGTATTATTAGTATATTTTTTCTATCTTAATCTCATTGAAACACATCCATTCAATACCTTAAATACTTTCAGAAACAGAGGCTGGAATAACTTTTTTTCCCCCTTGGGAAAAGTAGTAGAAAAATATATGAAAGCAGCATGTATTAAAGTGGAGGGTCTGAGCTACACTGCGCAAATACATTATCAACAGAAAAGGATTAAGGAAAACAAACAGGAACAAGAAAATACATTTACATTTTGTGTTTATGTGCTTATGAACACTGCAGGAACTCACAGGTAGCAACTAATTGGAATGCAACATGATGTTTTCATAAATTGCAATCAGAATAAATAGAATTTATAAAGCAGCAACCACCCTGTGCCATTCCTGGCTCCAAGACTTTTTATTAAGGATAATTTTCTCTTGGGTGATGAAGCCTGGTCCAAGACTGATAGATTAAGGGTCCCTTTTCAGTGAAGGAGCTTGCCAAGTGTTTGTGAAATCTCATCTGTGTCATGATTTTTCAAAAGTTTATGAATGGAACAGATTTGTCAAATGTGTTTAAAATTCCCCATAATGAAATAGACACAACATTTGTTGCTAACTCTAAGCACTTCCAGACCTCTGTGAGGGAAAGACAAAAACAAGAGCATCTATGAACAAGATCATGAGTAAATACAGATAAACAGGGTCCAGTTAAAGAGAAAACAAAACAAATACTCCAATATGGATTTTAGGAAAGCTTTTGCATTTGCATTCATAGAAACAACTGCAGAGAAACAAAACTGTATTTCTTAAATAACTAAAAAGATATGAAATAATATACCCATTTTGGAATCCAAGTCTAAAGTGGTAAATAAAAGCTGCTGCTCTGTGAAAAAGAGAATCTTGTTATTTCACAATATCAATAAAGGAACACAAGAAAGTAAAAAAATAGGGATCCATCTGTTTAACAGCTTTTGTATTTTGGATGAACTGAAATTATCAATGTTCTGATTTTATTTTGGGTTTTCTCCTCATGTGTAGTTGGCAAATCTTTTTGGCTGATGTATAGAAAAAGCTGAAGCAGACTTCAGAACATATTTTTTAAGTAGGAAATCATTCAGCTCAGGTGGTAAGAATGAACAACATCGTGTTGTGTGCACCAATGACTCTCAGATTTTTTACACTAATACTTTCATCTCTAAACATGTTCTGTCAATCACCTTATATCTCTTGTCAAACACAGGGAGAAGGTATAGGTCCAAAGACTTCTCTGTCAACAATGTCTCTAGGAGCAGACTGGAAGCCCTGGTTCAGAGATGTGGAGCTGTGCAGTGCTTCATCTTTTATGGGACACATCAGTTGGGTGGAGAGAATCACTGTCTGCCACTGTTCTGCACAAAATTGCACAAGATACAGCACAGCTCCTGCCTGCCTGAGACTAAAAGATCTGACCAATGTGGTTTGTTTGTATCTGTTTGCTCATAATTTGGCTTACTGTCATTTTCTAAGAAGGATGGTGCTAAGATCATATTGCTCCATATTATGAATCATAGATAAGCATAAGACCATTTATTTTCCTGTTACTCATTTCTGTTTTGTTTCATGAATAGGCAGAATAAGGACATTTACGGGCATACTTCTCTATAGACTGGAGGACACATCAGGGAAAAATGTTACATTTTCACACACTAAAACTCATCATCAGCTTATTGGGCAGCAGCCCAATAAGTGCATCACAGCTTTCAGCTTTACATCTTTTTTTAATATTCTATATGGAACAAAAAAAACCAGCAAGACATTTGGAGCAGAGAGTCAATAGTTACCTTTTTTTTGATCTAGCAAAATTTCAGCTGTGTTCAGGAAATTTATATGTGCTCTAGGATGCAGAAGAGGAGAAATTAATTGTCTCCCACACTTGGAAAACTTAGAAGTTTCCAACACATTGTGGTGAAAGGTACCTGTAATATCTTACGGATATTTGCAGCCATTTTGCTTGTTTTCTCTTACATTCTTTGCCACATGGAGGTTATACAAGACTAAATCTCCGTGGAATGCTGGCAAACACTTCTGATAACCCTCAGAGAGCTCATACTTAGAAGTACTGAGCAAGTGTCACTTCCACAGAAGTCTCCCTGACCACCCATTTCTGCCTGACATTGCCAGAAGAGACAACAACTCTGTGGGACATAAAGGGAAAAAAGGAGCTCTGGATTAACTAAGCAAATGAGTTCTGGGTAAGACCCCATGTACAGGCTGTTGTGTTAATTCACATTTTCTTACACTGCATCTTTTCGCTTTAAATAATGTATATCTTTGAAGAGGCTGATTTGAGCCAGTGTGTTCAAAGGTCACAGCTCACAACAGTAAGACTTGTAGGACACTCAAATCCATTCAGGTGTATAGGACTATCGTATGCCCACAGTTTTTTCCCTGATATGGCCCAGCTGAAAAAATAGAAGAACTGGAGAATTAGAGCAGGGATAAAATTCTGGAGTTCTGCCTGTCTTGCCTGCCACCGTGGACTCAGATGGCGGAATGTTTTCTGCAATACTGAGTCACATCTGCCAGCCCCATTATTTGCAGATAATTTGTATCCCTAAAAAAACCTCAAAAATCACAAGATGTTTTTGTTGGGAGATCCTCACCAACAGAGTCCAGAAAGAAAATGAGTTTTTACAGGATGGTAGGTATCCATCCCAAAATGGGCTGAAGTGTTTTCCAAAGTTTTCTGACCTGTGTTAACTGATCTTTGGCATGCATGAAGGTCAATGGAAGGCTGAACACTAACTTCCATTTGCACCTAGGAAATGTCCCACGCAGAAACTTATTATTACATTTTATTGATAAAACCTTTCAATGTCCTTCAATCTCAATGATATACTTCTTTGCTAATAAAAATTTGAAATAAAACATATCTTACAACCACTGCAGACCAGAATTGTTACTAGCATCGTGCTTTCATCACATAACACAAAAATTCAAAGTAGTTTCATATAATTATTCACATGTTGCTACTTCTGGCTTGATCTTGATGCTCCAATATAAGATATATTAATATATACCTTATGTTCACACAGTTGGTGAGTAATTTTTTCTATCATCATCTGCGCCACTTCAAGAAAATTCTAAAAGCTTATTAGTTTTCTGACATGGTTTAACTTGATTGTTTTCCAATTTTAGCAACTGATTGGAACATTGTGGATACAGAACTGTGGATCAGAATTTATTGTGCCAAAATTATATTGAAAATGCTCATTAAGAAATGGACCATTTTTCTGACTCACCCCTAATATTATTTCACCTTCACTCTACTTCTAGTAATCATTTTGGTGCCCACTTCAAGGACATGAAACCTCAGTTTCTTGAGTTTATACCTAATACACTTTGCAATTTGGCATTGCCTCACTTGGCTGACCTATTAGCTAATGACCACCCAGCATAATCTGTGCCTTTTGAAAATGGTTTGTAGGAAAAGATAAAGAAATTTAAATACAACTGCCTTAAAAACATGCTGCCATACTAAGATGAAGTTTTAAAGGGTTGTAATTCTGGAAGTTTAAGAGAGAGAAAAAGAGGGATTGAAGTGCTGAGAATTGAATAATCAGACCTTAATGGCACTTCCTGTTAGGTCAGTAAAATCAGTCTTGGCTCCATAAACACAATGTCCTTCAGCTGTAGATATTACACAGCCAAATTGTGGGCAGTAACTCATAAAGCACAAAACCAGCAGAATTATTGCCTGTAAAATTCTGCATTTATGACTTAACAGAATTCTACAAAGTAAATAGAGGCCTGTTACTATTCCAGGATGAGTCCAAAGAGCAGAGTGGACAAGACACAATGGGCACCAGTATAAGTGCAGGAAATTCCATTTAATTAAAAGCAAAAACCCTTTTACTGTGAGTATTGTTGAACATTGGTACAAGTTGCCCAGAGAGATTGTGGAGCCTCCCTCCTTGGGGCTATTCAAAACCTTAATGGACATGGCCCAGAACAACCTGCTCTAGTGATGCTGCTTCAGCAGAAGGATTGGACAAGATGACTCCAGAGAGCCCTTCCAGCCTCAGCAATTCTGAGATTCTGCATGAGGAGGTGACTAACATACGGAAAAAAAAAAAAAAGGGACCGAGTCTAGCAGTCTCTTCTTCAATAAATGTTGGTTTTTTTTCAAACATAGGTGAATGAGGCGAATTTGAGGGAAGTACTCAGAATTAATTACAGGCATTTATTTTTTGTAGGATGAAGACAGGTTTGGGACTTCTAGAAGGATATTGAAAATAATGTGATATTGACTTACAAAATAACTTCTCTCAAGACAACCTGCACTGCCAGAAACAGAGCAAATTAATAAGATAACCATTCTGCAAAAAGAAATTGTTCCCTTGTAACAGTGTAAATCAAAAATAACTTCAGACAAGTCAGGTAAGATACACATCTGTGAAACTGGGTTAATGTCAAGCATCTTTCTGCAGTGCACAGAGTGTCTCATTACCACCTAATTCAGTGCCCAATGTACCATGTGGATCCTTTAAAACTCTGGAAGAGTAACTTACTTATCTCTAAGAAAATGTTACTTAAGAACTGGAATCAGCTCAGGTTGTTGTTTTCCAGCTAGTGGATTGAAATGCATTTGCAGTACAAACAAAAGGGAGAAGGCCAAATGCATTCCCCTAAAGACAGGATGCTCCCAGAAGAACCAGCCTTACAGCATCCTTCTGTGGAGATAGCTAAGGGACTACTGATGCTGTCTGAGTGACAGGAAGAGAAAGCTTTTCTGCTGTTGCAGTTTACTGCTCAGAGGTGCCTGGTTCTTTCGCTAGATGGGAAATGAGAATTGACTGGAGATTCCACATTACATGACTGACTCAGTCCACCATGTCAGTAATTTGGGCAGGATTAAAGAAAGGAATATCTGAAGTCATAAAGCACTGAGAGAAAAGCAGAGAGCTCAGATGTGTACTCGGCAAAATATGCTTCATGTTTCTATGCAGATTTCAGTTTCGCTCTCCGTTATTTAGCACATGGAAATCTTAAAAAAACCCATGGTGTGAGTAACAGCTGTGGGGTCATTGAAAAGCTGAGAGCTAGATTACATAAAAGTTGGCTATAACACGAAACAGCAGGCCTTATGTCACTCAAGTACTTTTTATGAGTTATGTCTTGAGATTTTTAGATGCTAGGACTCTTTCTCTGCTTGTGGAATTATAAATGACCCAAAGCATATATAGTGTTTGCCTCTGTCAAGAGAGAACTTTAGCTGTGAAGTGTTCATAGGGAAATGTCCAGTTAGCCAAGACCAAGCAAATACGTGTGCCAAGAGGAAGATCATTTGTTGTTAGATTTTTAGTGTTCACTCCCTCAACTCCTCCAGTCCTTTGCAACAAATTTTTGTCACAAATAAACAGCAAATAAATTTTCTTAGATTACAGGATTAACTAAAATGCATTGTATCAGCTAGCCTCAGCAAATACAGCAGTTTGGACTAAAATAAAATTTCATTTTAAAGGTCTTGCTGATATAAGTGGATCGAGGTTTACACCTAACACATGTAGCCACTGGCAAACTACTTTTCATTGTTTCTCACACACTGTTTGCAGGTGAGATGTGGGAGCATGACAAGCAACATTGCAGAGCTAAAAATACAACATCTTGGCAGAACTGACAGATTCCATGCTGGAATCCATGATTTAATAATACAGCTAGCACTTCCTTGTATTAACGTTCCAGGGGGAATACAGTGCCATAATACAAAACCATTTCTCATATAGTCAACATCACTCCCTACCAACAACACTTCTTCTTTCAAGCTGACATCTCCTGTACTTAAGAACATCAAAAGGGACAGCAGAAAGCATTTGCAAGACTGCATTTCCTCAATAAGATTTCTACAAACTTTATTCTGAAGCACAACAAGTCTGAATAAAGCTCTTGTTTGATTCAACTGAACAACCTATTTTGCAGTTCTGTTGGTTTAAATGTGTGACTCATTCAGCAGCAACAGAACAGTTCAGATCTTACCAAAATGAGAATCACCAGAGCAAAGATTTATATTTTTGTTTCTTTTTTGTTCTTTATATTTTAATTTTTACTACAAAACTAAAAGGCACCCTTACTGTCAAATCTATCTTTACATTCTACATGTATCCACCATGCCAAAAAGCAATATTCCCCTGAGGCTGGGATCAACTTTAGATGTGACAGTTAATCAAGAGAGTAATAAAGACGATTAAAGTAATTTCTATTACAGAGGTGAAGTTATCTTGGATCATGAACATCTGGATAAACCTCAACTTCTGCACAAACATTCTACACAAGTTAGACATTTTATCAAAGCTCCAGAGGCTTTGACCATATCAAACTAAGGAGAGCTAGAAGTGCCTTCAGGCACCACAATTCAGCACTTGATGTCATTTAAATGTTAGACAGACCATCAGCCTTGCTTTCTTATCACATAAATAACACCATCCCAAGCAATCTCCAACGAGCAGACTGTGGGAATTTGCCTAAGCCAGGTATGGATATGATAATTTAACTTTATTGGGTGAAATAGCTCAGTTCCAGGGGAGGGTGTCATTTTCTGCAAGCAGGTCACAGTACCTTTTGGATATACTCAAATCACCTGTATAAATGTAGCTGAAGAGCTGACTCCTAATTTATTCTCAACCTTGATGAAGTAATGAGGACTTCTGTCAGAGAAGATAAAGGGCTGTACTTTTAGGTACAGACTTGCCAAGTTTTCCAAAGTAACAATATTCATGTAGCTCCCATCCTACACCCTGAGCCCACAGCCTGCTGTCAGTGCTCCTGAACCCTCTTGGTGTCCCCTCATATTTGTGGATCAACTGTGACTCATCTCCTGCAGCCCCTAGGGCACAAAACAGGCAGTGGTGGTCCACTGTAGCAAAAGGAATATCCCATGAAAATGCACATTCTCCCCCAGAGCTGAACACTAAAGTTGTCCAAGTGTCATCTAAGGATGTGTACTCCAAGTGCCTGGACTGAGCCCTGGCTGTGCTGGTGATCTGGCCTCTACAGCAGAGACATGACTCAGATTTCAGCCCTATCCTGTGGCCAAATGAGAAACACTCAGACACTGCTCAGTAACCCCAGATCACACACAGTTCCCCACCATGACAATGCACCATGAAACCAAATTCAGACTGCTTCCAAGACACTCACTCAGATGCTGTGTTCACCAGCAGCGTGTAGAACTGTTACATAAATAAAATTAATTTATCTAATAGCATAGAATGAAGCTACTTGACACCAGTGTCAAAGGAACTTCTTACAAATGACTAGATTTTGCAAATTAGAAAGGAGTAAAATCCATTAAAACATGGCTATCACAAATTGTGCTGTATTTATTTGACAAGTTATAGCTCAGTAGTCTAGCAGATATGCTGTACTAAATGCAATTAAGCCTTAGTAATATGAGACCTTACTAGAGTATTTGCTATAAGTCCTTACTGAGGGCTGTAAAAGAGAGACAAGAATTTCTTTTCTTGCCTGCCTGCCCTTTTTTTTTTTTTTTTTTTTGGAGATAATAAAGTGAGCTGCTTAATGAAGTGCAGATTATCACTATTTTACTGAACATAACTGTAACACAATATTTACATATAATTAATTTATCTCTGACTTTCCCAGCTGTAAATAAGCTCAAAACACAGGGGGAAAGGATGGGGGACAAAGAAAAGCAGGAAGAAAATTTGGATTTCTTTGCTATCTTTTATGGCAAAATGGAGGGAGGGAATCCTTTGGAAAAATACCCAGTTATTTGCTGGTTGCACGGTGATCATGGTGTTGCTAAATATGGCTCCCAACAGCAGGCAGAGAAGTTAAAACTGTGCAACAAATCTGTACAACAGTGCTCAGGGGGAACCCAGCTGACAAGGAAGCAATGTAGCCAGGCCCTGGATCAGGCCAGCATGTCCAGCTGGCCAATTCCTTTGTCATTCCAGTCACTCATCCCTAATTATAAAATTGGTAATAGACAAATGTATCTGGTTTTTGCTGTTTCAGTATCTCCTGCGCTGTCCAATCCACTTGATAATCAGATTCAAAAAGCAACCTCATGAACATCCCCAAGCCCAATTATCAATGAAGAAATGCAGAAGTTGAATTAAAACTTATGAATATCAAGAATGAATTACTATAACAAACTAATATTTCTCTTATTTTGCCTTCTTGATCTCCCATCACTAAACTGGGATTAGAAATCACAAGAATAATACAAACAGGAAGGTCACATTCAATCTCTTGGCCTTGAAAGCCAGATTTCCCTGAAGTTTCTCAGAACCTGCAAGATGTCTTTAGCATGCCCCAAAAATGTTGTTGTCCCAAATGTGTTTAATAACTGTTATTCCTGGGTCTCTATTGAAAGCTAGTAGTAAACTAAAGTTCTTTTTATCCTTCACACTTTAAATACAGAGAGTAAATATAAATCTTTATGTTTAAAGAGCTTGATACTAAGGTGTAAACCATATCCCATCAGACCTCATAAAAAATTTATTTCACAGAAGGCCATGTCAAATTATAATTAATTTAGTAAAATGTGTGCTAGGTGTTGAATTTTCTTTTCATAAAGAAGTTGTTCCACATTTGTCTAAATTCTCATTAAAAACTAAGTTTTCTTGGCAGCAAGTCAAAAACATATCTCATGATTCAGTGACACATTTATGATCTATAGGACACAATTATGGGAAGGGTGGATGCCTCATTGGATTGTCAGGGAATAAATAGAAAAATAAAACTATATTTGCTATTAAATAAGAATCGCTTTTCAGGATGGAGGCAACATCAAGATGAGATTCATTGATTTCGGAGCAGTAGCTGAGACTGTGAAATCTTTTTTAGCGGAATGAAACAGAAGAATAATTACGTGAAGCTAAACTTGAGAACAGGCAGTTGTCAGTTGCCAGATATGTTTGAGCGTGTCTCTAAATACAGCATCTATCCCATTGGCTTTGTATTTTCAACAGAATATATTGTTTATTTTTGCCATAAATAACAGTGATGTCAGTGCTGTTGGCAAACAGTAGTCCATCCCTCAGTAAATCATTTGTTACCACGGGTACTCGTCCTCTCTTTAGGGTCTCAGTAACCCAAACATAAGAATAAACGTCTCCAAAATGCTGCAGTTCATTCCTCCATTCATCTTCAAGGCATAGTTTAAAAGTCAGTAAAGCAGGATATTAGTTTTGAAGCTACACAGCTGAGTATCAAGCCTTAAACACTCTGCATTGCATTTAGCATGATGGCAGGAAGGCCATCTGTATAGATGAGGAAAATGCCTTCACAGCAACTACTCCTGTGCTTCATCTTCCTGTCAAATCTCTCCTCCAGGGTGCTCCATTCCTTGCCTTCTCTTTTCTTCTCTTGGCCAGTCCTTTGTCCTCCCTGTAGCTTGTGAGCAGGGTAACACCCAACAGCAGCAACACTTCTCCAGTTGGGTGGAGAACGACAGCTCCCACACTTTTTGGTCTATCTCCAATTACACATGATGGAGAAGGGAGAAGGAATCAGAGGAAAGAAAACCCTCTCAAACACTCAGGGGAAAGGAGGAGTCTGTGGAGCTGACACTGAGCTATTGGGCATGTTCTCCCCTAGCCTAGTGCTGACAAAGGTGCAGGCTCACAGCTAAAAGGCGTAACAACACAAACTCCTTCACTTCCCAAAGCAACACTGATTCATTGCTGCAGCTGAAAGATCACCCAGGAAAGAAAACTTTAAGGTCTATACTTCCCTGAATGATCTTGTAATTGCTGTTATCCTAACAAACAAACAAGGGTAAACAAGAGAAAAAGCCAGCACAATAAAGACTTCCTTACAAAAAGATGAAAACTAACTCTCCGTCCATTGATCTTCTTTAGCTAAAGGAATACAAAGGTTTTTTTGTGGTGTTACTGTGGTTTTTGCCCACATGTGCACAGAGATTTATTTCTAGCCCTACACAGCTGAAGGTAGAATATTCACTACGTGAAATCACAAGATAGTTCCAGGAAAAGCAGAAGAGCAGGTCATCACACTATTATTGCACAGAATACTTCATAGTGGACAAATTAAATATGGTTGGAAAAAAGAAACTGTGGAAACTTTTTTTAGAAAGGTTCTCCTGTCTAAAAGCATGAAGATTGAATAGGAGGTTATGAACTGGTTATTTCCAGTTTCCATCTGATTCTGGAATTTTGCAGACATAGCAGCATAATAAAAGAGAGGATGAAGAAATAATGTGAGCTTCTAAAAACCACATTGTTTTTCCTTGTCTAAATTATCCAGAAATCTAAATATAATAATGTGTGGATTCCCTTAATTGTAATTAACAGGGCAGAGGTTGTGATTCATAAGGGTATAATTACTGCATTTTACCAGAAGAACACAAATGAGAACAACTTTGAAAGAACAGAAGAAAAGAAAATCGCAAACAAAACTGATTAAAAAGAATGTAGAGTACTATTGCAGTTCAACAAAAAATGAGAATGCTAATTATAAATCATTCAATTACATAGGAAAGTCCAGTTCACACTCATGCTAATTAAATGATGTCTTAGTGAAAAATCTAAAAAGTCAGCTGAAATTAAATTATCTTAAAAGATTAAAGTTGCAAAAGCAATGACAGTACTTAGACCAGAACTGCAAACTGCCAAAGGCACATGATGTTCCAGAGCAATGCAGAAAAGAGAAACATGTCAGAAGCATTTATTTTTTAATTCTGTATAAACAAGCCAAATCGGAAGGCAAGATACCTTCAGTTTACCCTAGCACACAGTGTTCATAACCCTCTATTTTCACTCAAATACTATACACCATTAGTACTCAGTGAATTAGACTGCTTCAGATAAATTAGCAAAGAAGTCAGGTATTAAAATTAGACTCACTTTTCAGCTGGAAGACTGCAACTAGACACCATAATGTGTTCTGTAAGCACTATTCCACTTTTCAATAATTAAATATTCATTGGACTACAGATATAGACAGACTGACTTGGCAAGCCTAAGGGTTCAGAGATAGGAGATCAAAGCTCATACCTTTGCTTCAAATAAAGCTTAAAAGGTATTTGAAGGTGGGATTCCCTCTGTCCTGAGGAATGCCTAAGTGCTTGCTGCTTGGGACTATAAAGTGAGGCAATGCTGTTATTTCAGCTCCTGAGAGCAAATCAGCTCTTTCTGCAGAGGAATTGAATCTTCTAACAGTTGAGTTTCCTGTATATAAAATTTGCTGACTAATATTATTGACTCTGCTTCTCGTTCAGAAAAACAATCAGGGTCATGGAACAGACTCAGATCCATGTCTACCCATCCTGTTTTGCTGTTGGGATGCATCCTGGTTTGATATTACCTCTGTAAAAAATTAGTCAGGCTGGGGGACAGTGTTAGACAGATCCCCATCACTACAAGGCTCCTTCCTGCAGGAGCATGAGCAAGTTTAGTTGTAGAGATGCAACTTGTGCCATGCAAGGCCAGCCACCAGGCTTCAGTAGACATACTTCAGAGGCCACAGCATCAGGCAGATTTTCTGGAAGCACCAAAATCAGCACTGTGAGTCTACCCTATAACCGATATACTTAGAAGGAAAATGTCAAAGAGCACTGGAAGGATTTTGCTGCTAAAAGTTTCCCCAGCACTAAAATCTAGGGAATTTGGAAGACAACAGTGGCACAAATTTGACCAGAACAGTCTCTTTTAGTTGCATTGGTCACAGCCAGCACAGGTTCATGAGGGGAAAGTCCTGCTTGTCAAATCAGATATCATTTTATGACAAGGTAAACCCCTTAGTTATCAAGGGGAGCCAGTTGATGTAATATTTTAGGATTGCAATAAAGCTTTCCCACAGCATCCTTCTGGACAAAATGTCCAGCACACAGCCAGATAAACACATCAAGGGATGGGTGAGCAAATGGCTCATGGGTTGGGCACAAAGGGTTGTAGTGAATGGGGGGCATCAGACTGGTGACCTGTCAGTAATGGGGCTCCATCCTCGGCCCTGTGCTCTTCAATATCTTCATTAAAAACTTGGATGCAGGACTGGAAGGGATACTAAGTTTGCAGAGGATAGAAAATCAGGAGAAGCTGTTGACTCCCTCAAAGGCAGAGAGGCCCTGCAGAGAGACCTCGACACGTTAGAGAGACGGGCAATCACCAACCATATGGAGTTCAACAAGGGCAAGTGCCGAAATCTGCAGCTGGGATGTGGCAACCCTGGCTCTGTGCATGGAGAGAGAGAGGCTGGACAGCAACTGTGAAGTGGACCTGGGGGACTTGGTCAATGGTAAGCTGAACATGAGCCAGCAGTGCCCTGGCACCTAGGAGGGCCGACTGTGTCCTGGGGGCATCAGGCACAACATCTCCAGTTGGGCAAGTGAGGGGATTGTCCCGCTTTGCTCTGCCCTGGGGCAGCTTTACCTCTAGTCCTGGGGGCAGTTTTGGGCACCAAAATATAAAAAAGACTTTGAGCTGTTAGAGCATACACAAAGGAGGGCCGTGAAGATGGTGAAGGATCTGGAGGGGAATCCTTCTGAGGAACAGCTGAGGTCACTTGGTCTGTTTGGCCTGGAGGAGACTGAGGGGGGACATCAGTGTGGTCTACAGATTCCTCACAAGGGGAAATGGAGGGGCAGGCACTGTTCTCATTTCTCTGGTGACCAGTGACATTACCCAAGGGAATGCCTTGTAGCTGTGTCAGGAGAGGTTTAGGTTGGATATTAGGAAAACATTATTTGCCCAGAGGTGGTCAACACATCAAGCCTGCCTGAGCTCAGGAAGCATTGGTAAAATGCTCTCAGGCACATGGGGTGACTCTTGGGGCTGTCCTCTGCAGGGCCAGGAGTTGGACTTCGATAGTCCTAGTGGGTCCCTTCCAGATCAGGATATTCTCTGATTCTGTGAAGCAGTCATGCTCAGCAGAAAGGAAAGACAACAGGAGAGCCTGATGTCCCATAATTGCTGGTTCTGAGGAACAAAGAAAGTCAAAGAAGAATTTCCAAAAGTTGTGGCATATGATACCACACATGGAATCTCATCTGAGTTAAAAAAAGACAGTCTTGCGATTTGCAACGGCTAGATAAATTCTTAATAAAAAAGGAGATTGTGATTTGGATCAGCAAGAATATAAACCAGGGGAAAAAAAGAGTAGTTAGAATTCTTAGAATCAACTCTTGAAAAAAGCAAACTAAAATTTTCAAATCAAAAGAAATTGTATAATAAAATGAGGCTTATAACAAATGACAAACGTATTGCATGAGACGGTATCCAAAATACTAAAGGAATCCAAAGCAAAAAACCTGCGGCAGTAAGACAGGCAGAGTTCAAAGCAGTAGCACAGCAAAAACAACACACACAGTTGCATACATTGTCAAAATGAAAATAAGCCAAGAAAATGCCCAGGAGATACAAAACTTTTGCAAATGTAGCCAGTATATTCATAGCAGAGATGGGAAAAAACAGTCTTTTTGTGATCAGTATTTTTGGAAGGGTAATATACAATGTTGTGAAGAAAGTGGAAAGAGAAGTGAAAATAGGCAAAAAGAGGATCTTAGCTGAAAACTCAGGTATTTGTATCTGCCATGATTTCATAAATATTTTATAGTGTATGTTTGTAATTTGGGAAAGTGAAGAAAACTCAGGTGTTGACAAATTGGACAAAATGGCAACACTCCTCTTCTAACTCCAGAGGAAGTGGTATGGAGGCCCATTCAGCCTACAGCTTTCATTTGGAAGATCTCACTAACCACAGCAAGATGAAAAAATAAAGCTACTAGGAAAAGAGGATTCACAAGCCCTTAATATTTAATTTTCTAGAAAAGCCAGTGCCTGAGCAAGACTGCTTTAAAAGTTTAGTTTTGTACTTTTATGGATTGACCTCACCAGACACAACCTACGAGAGGCATTTTGAGGCTCCTGTGGGCCTATGGAGACACTGAAACAAGAAACAAGTATGTGTTTATTCTTAAAGGCAAAGAAGGAAACCTGAACAGCACTCAGGTAAAAGCAGCTTTAGGAGTAGCAATAGCTCATACTCTGACTACATAGGGTGTGGGGCTTTCCTGAAGGCTGAGGAATGGTAATGGCAAGGGACATCTACGAACTCATTTCCTGCGCTAGCAGTGTGACAGATTCTAACTGCAAGAATGTCCTAAAGAAGTTCCCTTTATCAAAAATAATTCTTAAAAAATTAATAATAATACTAAAAAAACCCCTTACATGTACTTTACACCCATTTTAATGCAGTTTAGTGACTATGGAGAAGCAATTATAACAAGGTAAATATTGCTTGTGGAACAAAAAGGTTTTGAGTTTCACCAGAAGTGTGTATGACTAACAGGTCTTACACTTCGTTTTCAGCCTCCTTCAGCTCAGGAATCAAGGCTAAATTCATAGCAGCCATGTCCTAGGGAGTAATGAATATCTGACCTGAGACTTTCAGATCTATAGTCATACAGATAACGGATTCTGTTTGTTTCATTAGCATCAAACACATTTTTTCAAACTGCCATTACTAAAAGATAAGCAGAAGAAATCTCTGATGCATGAAATCCAGATACATGTATTCCAGAAAGTTCCAGTAAGAGGAAGAGTCTTGGCTTTTCCGACTTTAGAAACAATAAGCACTGGAATAAACAGGTGTAGCTTCTGTTCATAGATGAGAACAGTTATTGAACCACAATTCACTCATTTGTAGTTAATGATAAAGGTAAACCCAGAATTTTTCAGTATTTATGAGTAATTCTTAAGTTTCTTTATTTACACAAGAAAGCAGTCTGTAATTGTAAAATCTCATTGCTCTTTCTAGATTATGGAATTCCTGAATCAGGTTACAGTGGATTAATTTAACTTTATTTTTATAGCATATGACAGGCTGCAATGGATTAATTTCACTTTATTTTTATAGCATATGAATGCTTTATATAATGTTACACAAGATGACACTGAGTATTTGTTTCTCCTTCTTCTGCCCTGGAGTGCACTGGTGTCTTGTACGGCTTACAGCACATATGTAAATGTGGTTGTTTATATATGCTAGAAAAGGTGGTACAATAGGTGGCAAGAATTTAATTACTGTGGACAATACTTTCCTGGTTTCCACTCACGGATGTAAAGCAGTGCAAGCTCATGCTCAGGCAGTATATAACTAATCACAGAAATAAATATTATATCGTAGGAAAAGAAAAATGAGCAAAAGGTCACATCTGTCCTTTACTGATTACCAAAACATGCTTAAGCATAGCATGTGCAAGAATTTTCTCATGGAAGCATTTCACCTTGCATGGTTTTATTGGTTCTATACTTTTAGCAGTGTTTGTAAACAAAGCATACATGGCGCTAAACTTTTACCTTTTGTAGAATTTTAACATAATACAGTCTGACTTCTATTAGCACTGATGTGAGGAAATGATTTCCAAAATCAGTGTTTAGTAACACCACGACATCCCACTTGCATGTAAGTGAATTCCAAAACAAATTTTCATTTTTCACAAGAGAAATGTACACTAATATTACTATAAAATCTTAATCTATCATACATTTTAGTTCAGGAGATTATTAAAAAGAAGCTACTGAATTATAATCTGCATTTTGAGCCCTTTTACCTTTTTCATTTTGGCTTAAAGTTACTGACTTTTTATTTAAGATAAATTTTACTTCCTTAATAATAAGAACTTGAACAATGAACCGTCTGTTGCTCTGTATATGCTAATGTCAGTATAGACCAAATTCTAGCTTCTTTTACTTTCCTATATCCCCCAAATTTCATCCCACTATAATGTATTAAATTCACTGTTATTAATTGCAAATAGAAAAGGCAGACATCAAATCCAGTGCCATGCCACCAGGGACACACTCTACTCTTCCATGAGATAAGACTTCATTTTGGCACTGATTTTATTCCCTGCAACCAAAGTTTCTAAAAAAAAAAATTCCTGGAGTGGCTTTATCTGCCCAAATGTGTAGCATCAGAGCTACATTTGATGCCCCTATAGTCCCTGGAAAGGTGTGATTAATTCAACTGATTTTAGATGTCTGCCTCAGGGTGAGTGAATATTATACTTCCTTGATGAAATATTATGCCAGACTAGCAAAAGTTCTGATATATGTTGGCATGTGAAAGTTGATTAAAGGTATCAAACCTGATAAAGATTTTACAACAGTCCACCTGTAAAACAGGAGCATTTAACATGAGTGTTCACAGTGGAAAGGAAAATCCCAGCCAAACAGGGATAATCTATGCAATGGAAGGTGAAGAGTTTAACCTTTTTATTTTTACTGACACTAGTAAGACCACAGAAACAAGTTTTGACATAAAAGTTTGGTCTGCACAAGGTTTTTACACACCACAGCAACCTTTAAAAACATTTTGTGAAAAATAAATCTCATGCTATTCTAAAGAATATTTTTTCTGCTGAATTGAAAGGATGGTTTTTCTACTATCCATAATTATTAACTATTCTTTATCTCCCTATAGAAGTAATTTTCAATGACCAAAATAAGAAAGGTTTTATTTCTGGAAGAAAGTACAGAGGCTTTATAAAGGAATTTTAAAAATAAAGCTTGTGCTCTTTCTGTTTTTCTGTTTGCTAATATAGTTTTGTAAACCTTTGACTTTGACTGGAAAAATACACTACTTGCACTGGTTTATGTATTTTGCTTAGCACCATTAAAAGTAATCAGATTCTTAAAGTGCACAATTAAAAGTTGTGTACATCTTTGCAAAACAGGGCCATATATTAATTCATACTGAAAGAACGGAGAATCTTCAGTCCAGTGAAAATCAGCCTTACTGATTTTGCAGAATTTTTATATTGGCAATATTGGATAGTCCATTAATGGCAAACAAAAGTAAAGTGTTTGTAAGCAGCCGTAAAAAAACACAAAATGGCTTCTGCCAAAAGAACCTCCAACCAACACCAGAAAAAACAAACAATCTAAAAAAAAAAAAAAAGGCCAAAACCACGCAAAAATTGTGCCTCATTTGCAACTTTTGTATTACTTCTCTCCAGGTCATTAGTTATAAATGAGTCCCGTTTCTTCACTTGAGCTTGTTCCCACCAATATTTTTCTGTAGCTCTGTAGTTGTATTTTCATTACATTTATTTACTGTAAAAGGTTTTCTGTTATATTAGTCTTCTTTGATTCTGGATGAAAGAATTGTTCAAACCATGAGGGAGACACTAAAAATCAACTATTCAGAACAAGAAAGTTCTGCCAAACTTTTGCAGAAATGCTTAAGTGTCTGCAAAGCTTTAGAGCAGGAGCAGCTCAGTACCTGGAAAGTTGGACTAGAGAAGTGGCATTATCAGGAAGGCATAAAAAGATGACAACTTGGTGATCAGGGAAGTGAAAAATATTCTGAGAATAAAAATGTTTCAGGAACAATATATATGTATATATACGGGGGGAAAAAAAGGAGGAAAGAGACACTGAAATTTATACATCAAAATATTATGCATCCTTGATTTGGAAGGACCAGGAGTACAATTTCTCAAGGGGTTTATGATTATTTTTCTTATATTTTTTTCCTGAAATAATGATGGAAATCAGAGAATTGAAGCTTTGGAAAGAGTTTATATTTCCTTAGCTATCCTTGTATCACAGGCTCCTTCTGCAGCACAATGAAAATGAACATCTTTTTTTATATAAACTAGCTGATTAAGCCAGCAGGCCTCACAATTCTCACACAGCAACATATTCTTGCATGTTAAATGTGAACTACATATTATTCTAATGTTAATTTCCATAAATCCAAATAGAAACGGATTGGGTTTTCCTTCATTCTTCAAGTCAAAACAATAAACCTGTCCAACACACTGTGAAAAATTGAAGAGTGATTTCAAAGTAGAATTCAAGTAATGAAGTTCATTTTGAATTCTCGTCATTAAGCTTGAACAAGTAATGATTGCAACATCCACCTGCAAATACTTATTACTATGATATACTGTGAGCTAAAACACATCATTAGTATTTTTGTACCCTCTAGCTAGACATCTTTAAAGAGAGGCATCACACGCAATCTGTAGAATAGACCATGAGAGTACAGATAATTACCAAGAAGAAACGAATCACTGGAGTAACGGAGTGTTCTTTGAGACATTAATTCAGCAACAGACAATTAAAGTATTCCTCTGTCTGGTTTACTCACTAAAAGCACAGCTTTGCACATTAACCGTGTGGGTAACCCTATTGGCTTTGGTGGCATAGAGCTCTCTGACTGAAGAAAGCATATATATGTTCATGAAACTATATCTCATTTCCTTAATTTTTATGCAATTTTGTCATTTTCATTTACAATGTTAAAAGAAAAACACTGCTACATGAAGTAGGAGAAAAAAATTTCAGTAGGCTTTGAAATATCTCTAAATTAGCAAAAATATTCTCAAGTCTCCAATGGACAGTCAATTAAAAATATAGTGTGCTTTCCAGTGAGGTATTGTGAATTTGACTCTTCATTGGAAAGGAAGGAAATTGTAATATTTGTTTGGGAAGTTGTCATTATATATGCAAAACACAGTCTATGGATCCCTATAGCTGATATAAAAGAAGCAATAAACTAACAAACAATAAACAAACAGACAATAAACAATAAACAAACTCACTAAATTACATTTGACAGTTTTGGGATTTGCCCAGAAAACTTTTCTTTCCCAAGGGATAAGCACTTGCAGATCTAAAAGGTCTTGAAAGCTAAAATAAGAATTCATTCACAAAATGGCAATTCAGGTTCTCACGCCATTATCCTGGATGGTTCATCACCTTTATTGATTAGGGGGAGTATGGTATCTAGGACAGTTTGGTGACAGTTTCTCTATTTAATCACAGAAAAAAAAGAAAAACCAAACAACTAAAATTTAGGCCTTGAAGGAACTCCTTTGTGGATACGCATGCGCATATCTTACTAGTAAAAACTGCCAGTGGTCACAGCCTGATGCTGTACAATGCCACGACACCGTGCCTAAGCTGATGGAAATACAGAGTGCCTCAGCACAGGGAATAGGAAAAGGACGGTAACAAGCAACTCTTTGAATAGATATTTTCTCACTTCCTTTTTTCACTTGTCTTTGATCTTCCCACTATTGGCCTTTCCATTGGTCTTTCTTTGTGGTTTCCATATTCCCTATCCACTATATTTTTCTCACTTAGTATGCTCATGCTCATTTATGATCCTTTCCTTAGGAATTTTTTGCCCTTTTTAAAATTATTCTTTAATCTCTTGTGAAACTTTAACTTCCGTGGCTTCTCCTTACTTAAAATTATACAATTGTTTATTATTTTAACGTTGGCTTAAGAGTTTTTAATTTCATTTCCCTGGAGCCTTTTGTTTTCTCTATGCCTCTCTAAACACCATCTGCTCAACTAATTTGATTGAACATAGAATCCTGAGGCTTGGGCCTCCTCTTGTACCTTTACCATTCTTCTACGTGTCTCAGATTCAATGGAGATATTTTCATTTGCAAAGGCGTTATTGAGACCACAGCCCTAACGCTGATCTATTAATCCATCCTGTTTGAAGATCTTCCATTTACGTGTTCATGGGAATAGAGAATGACTTTCTAGTCTAGAAAGGCTCCTACTATACCATACCATAACACAGAGAACATATACCTTCACTTTTCTACCAGAAAACCACCGACACAGTCCTCATACTATGTCAAGTACTTGGAAATGAACAGGAAGATGAGGATTTTGTTTTGAAACAATGTTTTGAATAAGGTAAAATGATAGAAATTATTGAACTAAAGTCTTTAGGGGTCAAGCATAACACAGCAGAGAAAAAGAGATCTCTTGAAAAAAAGTTTCATTAGTCTTTCACCGCAGGGTGTCAAGGTAGTAGTATCCAGATCTAAATAGTACTGTATCATTATTCTATTTTCTGAAAGTAGAAAACATCCAGAATATCTTGCCAACCCAATCTTCTAGCATATTCTGTTGTTTGCTTTTTTTTTTTTAGGTTTTTTTTTTAATAGTTTCTGAGTACTCCTTTTAGAAATAGGATTTTTTAAAAAAAAATTATTTAAGGTCAGCTAACATTGGATGAAAAAAGAAACAGGTTAACTTCACCAAGTACCCAGAAATCAAATAATCAAGTTTAGAAAAACCGATTCAGTATTCCTCATTTTAAAGTAATTTTATTTTTATTTTTTTAAAAAGGATTGCATAGCATGTTTTACTGTGTTATTTTACCCCAAAAAGTTAGTTTTTATTTCAACCAACCACATAAATTCAATATGACAAAACCAAGAACTGTATGTATATTCAATAATTTACTTCCATTATGTCATAAAATGGGAAGTTAGAGAGTAGAAGAATATTTTCCTTAAGGCAATCACTTAGTGTTTTGACATTTCTAAAACAGGACACAACAGAGAGTAATACCACAGAAAATATCCTCACACAATAATAATCAAATCAGAGGGAAAATGAGGTGAAGTGTGAAAGTCTCAATTCCATGATTTGTTTAATTAATTCTTTTTATTATGTCCTTTTTTCTGCTCTGCCAGGCTGTATAATTTAACAGAATTTTACATATTGAACTGAGTTTACATGTTAGATTGCTCCCAACAGCTTTCCTCTAAGAATCTTGGTTTTGGCTCTGTTTCTGTCAATTCTGAAATATATAATAAACAAGGAATAATGGAAGGAAACTCAGGAGTGGAAAGAAAGATGAACAAAAGACAGGAAGAGAAGGAAAGAAATCGAGGAGATCCAAGAAAAAAGGGATAAAAGCCCAGCTAGATGGATGTAAAGAGACCATTTGAAGGGGGTGCCAGATAACTTGCATAATTTTTCCAATTAATGAGCATTTATTGCTGTGTTTCACCTTTAATCTTGGAGGCTTATAAATGTAGGGGAATAGCATGAATTTGCTACCAGCAGGTATTAATTACAGCTCATTCCACCCCAGCCTACACTTGCCAGATCTTTCTGAGTGATCTGATGAATATATACTCATGACAAGTTCTTCTGGAGGAATCAGTTGTTTATGAAGCAATGTGTGCAACCCAATACTTCCTAATGCTTCATCTTCATTGAAGAAGATTTAATGATAATGGGAAAAGGGTATGGTTAGCCACAAAGTGACTAGATAGGTCCAGAAATTGCATTTCAGGTATTATATGTACTGTGGAAAGTAGGATGTGAAACGCCATGGTTAGAAAACTATACATAAAGCTATGAAATGCAAAGAAACACAAAGGAGCAAGAACAAAACAAATCTTGAAGCTGAGATTAAATATGCTTTCAACTGTTGGTAGAATTTCACTGATGAAAGCTATCAGATATATATGATATGACCACGAAGCAGCATCTGCAAATTTGCAGGGTATTTTGTAACTATTCAACGCTCTTTTTTCAGGGTACTTCCGAATAATGCGCTGTTTCTAACTATATCCCTTATAAGATCCTCAAATAATTACATTCAAATAGAAAGGCTCCAAGAACTTAGTTTGCCAAGATTTTAACTCCCTTGAACAACCAACTGCACGCTTAAGAATTTTAATCAGAAATGCCACAGCACAGACCCCAGAAAAAGCTGAGGGCCATATCCAATTTCAACCGCAGAAGCTTATTCGGGAAGATCTGGATAAGTTCTCCAATTTCATAGTCATAGCGACAGTTCTAATACAATTTTCTTCATGGCTTATTTTTTCAGGTTCATAGTTCTATTTTACCCAATCTGAGCTTCTTTTACATTTTTTCTTTCCTTATTTTTTTGTTTTAGTTTAATTTCTATGATGTTATTTCTGGGAAACTGGTGTATTACGGGCAGGATTATTTCACAATGGGCTCAGCAGAATGACAATGCCACGGATTTTGCTTCCTGGGAAATTCAGTTCTCACTAGCTTTTCCATAATCTTGGGCATATTTCTCTTATTCTAAGCACTGGCTGAGTTCATAAAGAGCAAGGGTTCATATATTATATCTTTGCAATTTCTGAGAAAAAAAAAATACAGCAAATAAGGTAAAGGAGAGTTAAATACATTGCCTAAAGCAGGGTTAGTTGTGCTTGTTTGTTCAAACCAGCCGTGATGATTAAGAAGAACCAATTAGGTGCGGAACAGGTGACTCAATTTACCTTAACTCTCTGATTAAGAGGAATTAATTAAAGAAAAAAAGAAAAGGAAAAAGCAATTGACCAGGATACATGTTGACAGGACACCAATTTACAGAAATAACATACATAGTGTCTAAATACAAATACAATTTGTGTATGGAGAACTTGGGGACACACATGACAATGAGAAATGCTAAGAGAAGAGAGAACCCACAAGACTTGCAAATAAATATGTGAAGAAAACATTGATATTAGCTATCTAGTTATTTCCATATGCTTGTTATTTTTAAACATATGTGCTATAACAAAAGCAATATATGCTTGGCAAAGTTTATAAAGACACATCTAGTAAGGAAAAAATAGTTGTGAAGAGCATAATTGAAACAAGAGATGGTAGCAACATGGTGTCAGTTGCCTGGAGATCTGCAGTTAAGTGTCACTCTCTAAAGACAATCAAGGTTTTCATATATACATCAATTAGGCTTTGATTGTGATGATAAATATTCAAAGACTTGCTGCAAACACTTTAATGTAACTATTACAGAAAAATTACATAATTCCTGTAAAGCGAGGCTAAGACAACCAACTATTTAACATCTAAACTGAGGCCTTTTTTTCCAAAAGAGTTTAAAAAATCCGCTTGATTTGAAGATTAAAGAAGGTCAAAACAATTATTTGAAAGTAACTAAAGGCGGACAATCTAGAAACGGATTTGTCTGAAATTCTACCAGGAGGTACTTTGCAGAGAAGTACTTGGATATTCATCTGTCCCTTCAGAATTAAATAATTTTGTTTTGTTCTGGTTTTGATTTTATCCATCTTCATCATACCCTTTTACTGTTAACACTCCGAAAGAAACATTGTTAATTTATCCGATCATACTCTCTCACACCTCTTTTCTGTAAGACAATCTAATGATTTCTCTTGACCTTCCTGCCTGTCTGAAATTTCAGTTAAAATGACATTTTAAGTTTGACAGAACTATGTTGTCCTATGGAAAAGAGATCTTTTTCTCCAAAACAGTTCTAAAGGAAACATTGAGAAAAATACTGACCAATTATGGGATAGCATCTCCACATGGATTCTTCTCCCAGCAATACAATGAGAACAATCTGAAGCAAAACCACTATCATGAAAATCATATCTGAAAAGTTCTAATACGTGCTATACCACGGGTTTTAAATACTGTATTTGAGTATTGATATCAACATGTAAACCCCGTAACCTAGGTTGACCCTATACTGATCCCTGAGTGCTTCAGAAATAACTTCCCTGTTTCTTTCTATTAATATATTTTGAAAACTAAGACGGAAGTGATTTCCAAAGATAGAAGAAGTTACTAGATAGTAATGTTCAGAAGCATAAATTAGAGGACCAAATTTTTAAAGTAGAAAAAAATCTTAGATTATCTTCTGTAATCCTAATTTCAGTTTTAGTGTGAACAGACTAGTGGAAGAATAGTTGAATATAGAAAATATCCCTTTGCATAGGGACTCTCACTAGATTTCAAATCTAGGAAATAATATTTTATAGTTAGAGAAGGGCTAAAAAGCAAGCCTTCTATCTTTTAAGTTGAATTAAGACAAAAAAAAATCTTCAGTGGATGAAATTGAATTACAGTTTATCTCATATGCCACTGAATTCTCAAATGATTCATTGTTGTTGGAATCATGTAAACGTTTGTGTGGCTTTCACATAAATGACATGGCACTACAATATAGCTTTAGCATTAAATACTTTCATCTTGGAGCACGGATGGGCGACAAATTTTCCTTGATCAGAGTGTCTAAGAGATAAGTACCGGCTATAACACTGATTGAAAAACAGCACACTGGAATCAATGCAACAAGCCAGATTTTAAATCCCAGTCTAGGAATGGTAACAATCCTAATGAAATCTGGAGTTGTGTGGTTAGTGCTCTGCAGCTGCCTAAGCTTCCCTGGTTGGTGTCTGAGGCTCCTCACCAGCAGATTCTCATCCTGGCCTTGCACTAGAATCATTGCCTGAAAATTTGTCAATGAATTCGATGATAAAAAACAATTTCTCCTTCCTGTAGTTTAGCCAATGGAAAGTTTACCAATACTGACTCTATTACTGTTCTGGGTATTTCCAAGCAAATTCCTACATAGGGAATAACAAAACAAACCATATTCAATTAATCTTTTGCCTATACAATAATGCTCATATTTTTATTATTTCAGGAGATGCGCTAATCACAATATAAATTAGGTAGGTTTTGCCTTCAGTTATGTATTTATGATGTGTATATGTAAATATCTAGATTGGCATCCTGACAGAAATTAATTATACATTCTTTGTATTGCTCCTTAATTTTGTATTTAAGGTAGTTAGAAACCAGAATTGCTTTCTCTATTATCAAAATTCTGGGGAAGTGCAGTTGCACCAAATTTTTGTTGTATAAGATAAGAAATATGAACAGCCAGGTAAGGTGGTTCACAGAAAGTCATGGAGTATTTGAAAATTATTTCCTTGTTTTACTTTGCTTGTGTGCATGGCTCTTGCTTTATCTATTTAAGTGTTTTTATCTCAGCCCTTGGATTTTCCCACTTTTACTTTTCAGACTCTCTCTCCCCAATCCTGTTGGTGGGGGAGTGAGCAAGCAGTTGTGTGGGGTTGAGTTGCCACTTGGAGTTAAACCATAACAGCCACCGTGATTTACAACCTGTTGTGTGAAAATACTATAAATTTTAATTCTTATCTGTTAAAGCTGCAGCATCTTTCATTCCACCAGAGATAAAATTTTCACCCTAGAATCAGCCTGATTAGTATTTTGCAAACCAGGCATTCAGGTTTGTCCCAAGCAGAAAAGCTTTTTTTCTTTTTTTTTTTCTTTCAAACAGACCAATATTGAGATGGAATAACAAAAAGCTAAGGAGAAAAAACATGCTGGAAGGGTGGATCTTCTCTAAGTTGTAGACTTAATATAACCACTTAATATAAAAGCATTTAAAAACTATGCTTTTCTTACAAAACTCAAAGCAGTAGAAACTACCTTATATTTAAAACCGAGACAGTAAAATGGCTTATCTAAGTAAACATTAACTCTATGTAAATGAGATTTGGGCTGTGGTTTCAGACACAGTTCAGAGTTTATTGTCAAAGACTCATCCTATGAGATCTCTGTTTTCTGAACTATCAGTGAAATCAAAATGATACAGCACACAGCCTGCTTGTCTGGGAACAGGATGTTTGAGTGTTTCACTTAAGAGCTGGAGGGAAAATATCCTGCATGAAATGTCTGAAACAAAGTTGCAGATTTTTCTACAATTTAAAAGAAAAAAAGAAAGTTAAAATAAAAAAGTTAAAAAGTTTCTCAGGAGACCAAAAATAGCAAACAATCTTTTCCAGACAACTTTGCAAAGAAAACCATGAAAATGCCACAAGACATTCTTTTCTATATTCTCTTTCTCTCAGCAATTGTGTTTCTATAGAATATATTTCATTAGATTAATCTTCTTGGTTATGCTCTTTAATATGCTCACAGGATCATCAATCTCACTCTCAAGTTGCTATAAATGAGTAATTCACATCAGCACCACAGTAGCTGCCAGTCCTGTGTCCCTCCCTATTGTCAATGTATCAGTTTAAAGGTCAGTAGCACAACCTGAACAAAAGACTCGCTGGCCTAAAAGAAAGTGCATATCTTACAGAAAAAGCATGGAAATGTTCATTCGTCATATTATACCTGAAGCAGGAATCTTCCCTTGCTGTTTGTTTTTTCTTAAAGTTGGTCAGTTTTATTTTGAGTTGATGAATTTCAACTGTTTCTCTCAGAGGAACATCAAATTTCCTCTAATTTACTATCTTCTGTCAGGCCCTACCTCTGCTCTGTGTGTAAACCTAAGAACAATGAGGCCACCGCTTTAAACAGATCATTCCAGGCATAAGTTATCATGACAGCCTATTTTACCCAGAGGTGTAATTACAGAATCTCAGAGATGCTAACTAAGAGAAAAAAAGCTGCATACCTAAACAGATGCTTGTGCATCTTGCTAAAAAATTTCCTCACGTTTGCAGAATCAAACAGGAGGGAGAGAAAGACAAATCAAAGGAAAGCAGGTCATGTGCATGCGAGTATGTGCATCCTCTGTACCCCAGGACTTTATTGTGCTGCTAAGGCAGCGTCCTGAGCCAAACAAAAATCTGCTGAGTATCACAGAGCCTTTTGCCTCCAGTAAGCAATGCCCTAAAATCTGCCCAGGACTCTGTCTTGAAAGGCTCCAGTGTCAGCCTGTGCACTAACCTCATTTGTCCGTGCATTAGCATGTCCATGCTACACTGTGTTTCCTGTATTAAGAACAGCAGCATGGTGATATAGCATCAGGACAGGATATAGTGTCTCCATTACTATCATCTAACCAAACTTGCCTCCTGACCAAGCCAAACCACAAGAGCTAACCTAATATTAAAACACAAATAGAGACAGAGAAATAGCATGTCAGACAATTACAAATTTACACCGTGTATTGGTGTTCATATACCCCACAGTTCTGAAGGACCCAAGTAAAAATCATGATCTAAACTCCCCTTGTAGAGAGTCAGCGATCCAGATTCTATGAAAATGTTCATTAAAAGTCTTACTCACCTAGTATTGTTACCATGGCATCCACCTAACCCACAGGTCTGAGTACTGTGTCACTTAGTGATGTTGTCTTGTGGGGAAAGGAATTTGAAAAATGTCTCTGAAGAGGGCTGAGACTCATTCTTAAATTTGCATAAAGCAATTTATCTTCTTGTTCTCCCTATTCTTAATCTTAAACTGAAGGACTATTCACTTATCCCAAATCATAATTTTTTCCCAAAGGTGATACATATTATTAGCCTCATTTTGACAGCTAGGTAGTTACTCTTCACACTTTCTTGCGAAGGAAAAGTATTAGTGACTCTAGAGGGTGACACAGAGGAAGAGCTTAATTTTGATACTCTGAATCTTACTGTGTTAGATGTCTAGAGTCAAGTAGACTTAATATCCTGCAAATTGGTGCTCCAGATACTATACTCTAGCTCTGATTTTATATGATGGTGCAGGGGTGTGTGAGAAAGCAAGTACCTGCAATACACCACCCTTAATCCTGTGATGCCAACAGGATATGTCACTGTGGTACAGAACTGATCAATGTTCTGCACTGCAAACCTACAAGTACTGAATATACTTCTCACCTTTATTTGGAAAATATATCATTTTTTTCCCCCACAGTTTTCATCATATTTATTTTGTACAAGGCTCAACCACAAAGCATGGACAAATTTTCTGTTTCAGAAGGATTTTTTCTTTCTTCGTTACTAACTTTAAAATAAAGACATATAACAATAGTTAGAGAATAAAGGACTGAGAGTGTCTCTGATAGTAGTCCTCAAAATTGTTACTAACCTTTGGTAAGCCTTAAAAAGAAAGAGAAAAGAGCTGCAGCATGTAAATCTCTCTATGGGATTAGGATCTGAGTAAACACTGTGGCCATCTAAGGTTTCTTCTCAATAAAAACTTGGCTGCATGCACAAATCATTGCAATATCCTTAACATATGAAAGCTTCAGAAAGAACTGAGAAATGTTAGAGAAGTCTAATGAGTCTAAGAAGTTTTGTTATATTATACTTAATGATTTCCCTCTCAGTAACAGGGAGAAAAAACAAGATATCTGAAGCTGAACCATCACATCTTAAAGGTAACTGTTTTCATCAGCAATGCCAGCATTTATTTGTGTCTCTGTGGCTTCATTATTCTCAGTGAATGTGAATTCATTTCATAGTTTGCAGATCTAAGCTTGAAACACCATTCTGGATCAAGAGTTCTGCACTTTATACAGACTATCAGACAGCAGCTCTGCTGTCAGCAAAATAGCTAACAACAAGTAATAGCATCTATGAAGTAACAGAACAATTCCTATATCACCTGGATTTCTCTAAGGGCTTTGACACAGTCCCACATAACATCCTTTTCTAAATGACAGAGATATGAATTTGATGGGTAAACTGTTCTGTTGATGAGGAATTTGTTGAATGGTTGCATTCAGAGTGTAGTGGTCAGCGGCTCAATGTCCCAATGACAAGTGTCACCAACTTGTGTGACACACCTGAAGGATGGGATGCCATCCAGAGGGACCTGGAAAGCTCAACGAGTAGGCCAATGTGAACCTCATGAGGCTCAACAAGATCGTGTGTAAATTCCTGCACGTGGGTTGGTGCAATCCTCTGACATCAATACAGGCTGGGGGATGAAGGGATTAAGAGCAGCCCTGCTGAGAAGGAACTTGGAGGTGCTGGTGGATGAAAGGTTGGATGTGAGTCAGTAATGTGTGATTACATCCAGCTGTATCCTAGGCTGCATCACAGGAAGCATGGTCAGTAGGTCAAGGGAGGTGATTCTGCCCCTCTGTCTTGTGATACCACACCTGAAGGACAACTCTGAAATCCTCAGTACAGGAAATACAATGGATCCACTGCAGTCAGTCCAGTGTGAGACCGCAAAAACGGTTGGAGGCTTGGGATAGTTCCTTTGTGTAGAAAGGCTGAGATAGTTGTTGCTCAGCCTGGAGAAGAGAAGGCTCCAGTGAAACTTTAGAGCAGACCTTTAAAGGTCCTTTCCAGCCCACACCATTCTGTAATTCTATGATTATGAACACATTCATCTGCTGTCAAACGGTACAACTTTCCAGATAGATATAACAGCAGGGTTTGTGATTAAGGTCATATCTATGTCATGAAAACAAACACTGGCTGACGGCTTATGAAGTAACCTGAAAGATGATATTTGAGTGAGCATCATGTGAATTCTGCTTAGAGTGATGATCAGTCAGGCCAGGTATAATGTAATACTGTTGTTTACCACCACACCTTGTGAGAGTTGATCACTCAGGGGTATCCAGTGCATTGCCCCCACTGTGTTGCAGTCATGCCCTGAAGTGTCCACTCATGCTGGGCAAACTGCAGGATGACGTTTCTTGCCTCAATTTTCAAGGTGACAATTTGGCCTGGTAAATCAGCTTACTCATTAGCTTGTGACAACTAGCTAACATACCAGAGTCCTGCTTAAAGAGAGGCTTTTTCTGTCTTAAAAGACTTCATTTAGCCAGGGCAATTAACTTAAGCTGCTCTGAAGATTTTACAATTCGAGAGCTAGTGCTATTCTATTATTATAATGGGAATTTTGTAAGCATTTCACAGGTTGTGAAAATACTCAACTCCACGTTGAGTATTTTCTCATATTTCAGTGGAATTGAATATTTATTGTTTCCTTTTTAGAAGTATTTCTGGTTCCATTGTTCCACCCTACAGGTGCTGCAACAATACGAACAAGAGCATTTTCTTGTCTAACATCATTACAGTTTTAAGAGTTTAGAAATCTCTGCTGATATGCAACAAAAAACTTCTCACACTGATCTGGAAGTCACAGCTTTTCTTCATTCCAGAGAGGTATGTGAACAGAAGGACTATGATCTCCATGATCAGAAACCCCAGCACTACAACCGAATGGACCAGTTCATGGTCTTCCACAGCACAATTCCTAGCTCGCAGCACTAATAGTGGACCGTCGCCTGGGTGACAACCCGGGTCACCGCAACAGCGGACAATCCATCCCACTAAAAGGACAGTGATAAAGCAGGGTGGAAAGCAATTCAGCTCACATCTCACCTGGTGGCCATTTCTGACAGGGCTTAAACTTCCTTCATATTATAACTGGTTGCCTGGAAGTTCCCTCTGTGGTTATCCTTTGTCATGTGAAATATTCAGAAGCTTGTCCTTGGGCAACCAATACTTCTGTTCACTATGCCAAGCATCACAGTGCCTGCGGCTGGTGGATAACCATTCACCTCCCAAAGGATGAAGCAGTGGTAGATGCAGCGGTATTTTGCACATCAAAGAGATTAAAGTACTTAGCAGAGGATTAGAAACCTGATTCTAGACTCTCCTGAGCCTTCTATCTTCAAATCCAGCAGGATGTACCAGCCATAGCCATACAAGAGGAGGAAGCCCTCTGTTCTCTAGGCATTTCAGTCTGCCTTTGTTAGTGGTTTACTGGGCTTCTCCCAGATGATTTCTCTGTGACTATTTACCACATCACTGTCACCTGCCCTTTGCTCAAAGTCATAAAAATGGAACATGGCATTTTACTCAAAATCACATTATGGAAAAATGGAAAGAAACTATATTATAAAGCTATAAAAATTTACTGTTAATTTACAGTCACATCATCCAAATTATCTAATTAACACAACAAAACCCATTAATAATAGCTATACCAAACTCTTGTAGGGTCTACTAATTTTATTTCACGTATTTTTCTATCCAACATTCCTCTTTTTCTTAGGGTCAAGACCTACAGTCTTCCTCAAACAGAAAGAGGGGTACGTAGAACAGGTTGTGAGCAACCTGAGATCCTTGCTGAGAGTATGATGTTCACAGTTGTGGGAGTTTTTTCCTTTTCTATCCTGTGGTATACTTGGAGCTCTATTTATATGTCTTCTTATCACACTCTGCCTCCTTCTTGCTGGTTCCCTGCTGAAGTCTGATCGTTTCCCTGCCTGGCCTCACTTGACATCAAGGGCTGTTACTTGCACGGCAGTGCTGCCCCAGATCAGACAGACCTTTACCTTATTCCTGGCGTTCACAGAGCTTCTGCTCATGCAAAGGGGAGGCAATAGTCACTTGGCCTCACCTAAAGCAATCTGAATCTGTGCCAAGACAAGCCCACACACGTGCTGACACCCTGCACTGTCAACTCAGTTCAACACCTTCCGCCTTTTACCAGTAATGGGAAATTCATGTTTTCGGAGATACAGCAGTAAACATTCTGACCTTCTGACCTCCCTCCTCCTTTTTCTCTTTAAAATATAACCTTCATTTATTAAGTGCGCTTGTCTTCATATGTGCATATCGGTTCTGGAAACAAGATCCATTTATGCTCTGCTGCTCCTCCTCACAATTTGTACATTACAAATTTGGAGAAGACAGCCAGGACTCTATCAAGAAAGCTTGTTAAGGAAATAAATCACATATTTTTTTTTTTAAATATGAGCCAGAGATCTATCAGATCTTCCTTTATTCCTTCAAATAGAGAGATGTAGTGGAAAAGTGTGCAGACCATTTTAATTATAGTTGTACTTAAAATTTATTTCCCTAGTTGCTATAGTGAGCTTGAAAAAAAAAAAAAAAAATTACCAGAAGAAACTGATTATCTATCCTGTGTTGGAGGTTAGTTCTGTGTCTTCATAACAAATCATCTCTGACTTAAATCTTTAAATTTGAAAGTGTATCTAATGCAACATTGTCTTTCTTTTCTCCTATTGAGATCATTGATTAAAGAGAGTGTGGAAACAATCTCTTTTACAAGATATGGTTTTGATAATGCATTACCAGATTTCTCTCTTTATGGAGAGTAGATAAGAATGATATCTTCAAATAAGTTACAAATGTCTTACTAAGACTTTTCCATGATGTGGTAAGTACTCGATGATGCAAATAGAATTGTTCTTGGATACAAAATAAATCATACAATTCTTAGACTGCTATTCCTTTGTCCTCTCCGTTCTTTTCAAAGACTGCAATTTGTGCATTATTTTAATGCACAATAGTCCCCGATTTTAATTTTATCCTAATTCTGTAAGTAGAGGAACACATCTCTATCTGGAGATATCTACAACTACCATCCAGTCTCGTAAAAAATGCTTCTATTAAGAGAAAAATATGATAAAGTGGTTCACTGATTTCACAAAATCAGTTTAAAGTTACAGGCTTAGGGAGTCATAAATTTAAAAACAGAATAGAAAAAATTAATTCTTTGTAATCTAAATGACTGATTTAGGGTTTTGTTCATTTTTTGAAAACTAACTGGAATTTAAGAAATGAGTTTGCTCCAGAGGTCCTGGCTATTTTATCATTAGGAATCTCAGAAGAGTTTGGGTAAATGTTAGTATTGTATTAGATACACAAGGATCTCATAAAATGAAAGTGTTTTTAGAACGCTTAACTACCTAGCTAGCTTGCTATCACCAGAAAAAGAAAAAATGTCCTGTAGATGTTTTCACTAAATAAGACAGGAAGAGATATAATTGACCACACTCATCTCTTAAAAATATTAACTGCACTTTGAAGAAAGGCAAACAAACAGAAAATCAGTACTAAAAGAACAACACAACTCCAGTCTTCCTAAAAGAGACATTTGTCAGCTGTTGCCACTTTTCTTTGCTTAATTTAGCACAGATTGTTATTTCAGGATATCATGATTGCTGTAGAGTGGTTTGTTATTTAAATCACTATGGTATTTGAATGAAATACTCAAAATCAGAAGATCATATATTCACTGAGTGCATACATGGTGTCAGATGTTTGTGAATCACAAGTAAGCATCAGAGGCTGACACTGACTTGTGAACAAATCCTGAATCCCTAAAAGAAATGCTGAATATCTTCAAAACCCAAATTAAACTCTTACTCATCAAATTTCTTTAATATTCTGTGTAATCACCCAGTAAAATATATCATCAAGGGTAAACTAAAATTGTCCCTCCAGGACAAGGGTAGGAAAAAGGACTGTGACACCTCCTTGAAACATGACCATGGGAGATGGAACCTGCAGCCAACATGTCCAGTTGCTGTTGATTTATATGTACAAAATTCAACAGTAAACGGCTTTGCATTCAAATTAACAATTGAAAATACTCAAGGAAAGCTTGGAAATTTTCTTGGCCTTAGACAGTGAAAGATTAAACATAGGAATCGGTGTTATTTCAAAATAGTAAAATATTTAATTCTTTTTCTTCCTTGTTACTTTGCTGAGACAAGCTCATATTCCATTTGTCTTCCATACAGCTGCATTATAAAAATGTAACTGGCTCCTCATCCTTCCCCCAAGAAATAAACAACTTTTAATCACTATTTAAAGAATACACCCAAAACTCCACATCTTAAGATTTTATATATATAATATCGCTATTTATACTCCAGAACATCTCTAGTTGTCATTTCATGAGCACACAGTGTACTTAGAGCCACTCTTGAAGGAACAAGGCTTCCCTGGACCCCAGGAACAGGGGTACATTTCTAATGCATTGCCACAGCAGAGCCGTTTCCCTGTCTGTCACCTTCCCCTATAAGTTCCTGGATGCCAAGACTGAGCAATCTCTCTGGACCCCACACACCCCACTCTGCACTTTTGTTTACGGGGGAAAAACCCAGGCCACACCCAGTTAGTGAGACCCTTCTACCTGTGACTGATCCAAGGGGCTTGCTCATTTCCACAGCTGCTGAATGGATTTTCAGTGACATGACGTGGCTGCCAGGCTTAGCACTTCAGATGCTTGTCTTGGAGTAGAAATCTTCTCTATTGCATAACACCAACATTTTTTCATACTTTAAACTACTGTCTACTTTTGTCATGCCTAACACTGACCCTCCCCTTCATACTACCATCAAGAGCATAACATGGTCTCATTAATGGCTAGAACTATTTCTGTCTCATATTTATTCTAAATTCTGAACTGGGAACATTGAAAGTCTGTGTCTTGTGATTAGACTTGAACATTTACATGTTCATGGAACAACGCCTTATGCTTTTCAAAATTATATATTTATCCAGATTTTGAAGTATACTTGAGTAATAACCTCACAAGATGTGAGAAATTACTAATATATTCAGACATTGACTACTACTAGACATAAATAATACGCCAATAATTTTATATGAGAAGAAAAACTAAGCAATCTGATGCAACTTCTCACACAGATACATGTACACATTTTTCAAAGACAACTTATGTGAGATTGGTTATTTATACCGAATCTACAGTGATGGCATCTGAAATTAGACTCAAACTCTAAATATTAGATTATTTACTTCCAGTTTGCTGAAAAAATACTTTATCATAAACAGTCAATTTCTCACCACTAGGAATGAGTTAAGCATGGGAACTTTAAGTAATCATGAGATCGCTAGGACTTTACTTCCAAGTCATCTCTTTTAGACAGGAAAAGTGTTTATTGATTTCATATTTCTGAAGGAAAAAGAAATCAATTAGATATCTAAATAAATTGAAAATTAAATGTGAGATTTAAATATCAAAAATATGTATATCTTTTAGAACATCTGAGAGTCTTTATTGTATATTAACTGATCAATTATTATCAAATATTTTGCAGGTTAGAAAAGATATGTATTCCTTCATAAAGTATATTACGTTGTTTATACTCTGACTAGATATTTTGAAATATCTAGAATGGTTAAATTTGTTTTTCTAACTTCTAAAATAGAATGAGGTAGAAGAAAAAAAAAATATAACTTCAATCAAAGAACATATTGCATCTATAAGTAATAAATATTAATATACAAGTAATAAATATTTATTCACAATAAGTAAATGTAACGTAATGATTTGTCTGCCCAATATTTCCATTTAGAAAAAGGAATTAACCAAACATATCAGTAATAAAATAACACAGAATTAGTAACAGAATACAGAATTCAGAGTACTAAGAATATCACTAATATGGAAATATCAGTCTGCAGATGCAAAACTCCGCTCATTATGCATGTGAACTAAAATTGTTGCATTTCTATTCTAGAAATCCCTCTCTAATCCTCAAAGGCATCTGCACAGCAGGGCCATCATGGTGGGCCATAGTGGAGCCCCAGGATCTGTAATCCATCCACTGGTGGTTTTGGCTCTCCAAGTCACCAATAACAGACAAGTCTTCTCTGAAATTGCACCTATTCAGTGACCACCTCTTCTCAAACAATGGATATTTGGCTTGGTTATCTATGTAGGAAGTATTTCCTGCCTTCAGCATTCCACACACAAATCCCAAGTGATGAAACGCTGAGGTATGACTGATACTGTGCACCTTTACTGTAATGTGGATGACAATTCCTACATCATGCATGACTTAAGTGTCAAAGCAAGGCGAATTGCATTCCCATTTGTAAATAAAATGCATGTACTCTAATAGTTCAAGTGCTAGTAGTTTTATTCAAACTGTCACAAAATATGTTTTATCTCCAGTGGGCTGCACTTTGGTTCTTTCTTTGCAGGACCAGAGCTAACTAAAACAAGCAAAACCACTATTTTGTGTGCATATTGGTTTGCTGCTGAAAAAAACCAGCTTGATACATGCAAAGAATTACAGAAACCACCTTTATCTCATTGAACTGCAGACAGAACACAGCAGGTGTCTTTGCCTCAGACTGCTATTTAGATTTCTACTACAGTGAAAGAAAATCTAGACCTTAGTGGCCTAAAACAGATATCAGCAGAGGACCATCTGTGTTAAACCAGTGGCACCAGACATGCCCTGAGACATCTGCATGGAGCCTCAGCCAGAAGGCAGGGAAAACACCCACAGGCATCTAGTACTGGCTGTCACTGTTCAAGCAACTGAACCAAGCCCCTGGTCAATACAGTCAATAAAATCTAAAGCACTATCCATCTCACCAAGTACAGGTGTCTGCTTGAGGAAGCAATTGCTTGTTAAACTCCACACAGAGTGCACTGAGCAGCTCCACCTTGACTGCAAAAGTCCCTTGCTGACACAGTCACTAAACAGCTCAGTTTACCCAGAATTCGATCTCATTTGAAAAATACACATACATGTAAGATAGTACCTATGGCAATATTAAAATGAAAAATTAGTCTGTTTCAGATAGCAAACGGTACACAGGAAAGAATGATTTTTAAGACATGAGCTCTTTCTACCAGCCTTATGAAATCCAGAAATGGTACACTTCAAGTTAAATATCTCAGCACTAATGACAGGAGAACAAAGCTTGAGAGGGAGAAACAATGGAAATAATGCAGAAAGGATAATATGGTAAAAAAGTGTTGCTTGTTTGGGTTTTTTGTTTTGTTTTTTGTTTTGTTTGTTTGTTTTTTGGTTTTGTTCTTTTTTTGTTGGGTTTTTAAAATTATTTTTGTGGCAACTTATAGTATTATGAGCTGTTTTAAATGTAACTGTGAGCTTTTCCATCCCTTCATCTTTTACACAGTGTATTGTCAGATCTGAAGGACACCTCATCATTTCAAGTGAACAGAAATTCCCATATATTTGTTTTATACCAACACTGGGAAAGGTTTTATTTTCACTTCATCATATAAAAAACCCCAAATCTTGAAACCCTAAGACTGCAAACAAAATAATACAAACTTTATTCTCAAGGTATGTTGCCTACTTATGCACACCCTAATATAAATCCGTATATACCAATTCTTTTTTGACATTAAATACTTTATTCCAGAATTAAACATAGCTATTCTGTCTGTTATTTTATGTATTTTTCATTTTATATTGTTTCATTTGGCTTTTGTAGCAGCATGGATCTTCCATTTTTTTTCTACCACATGTTCACATCTCTTTACAGTTAGGGAAATTCTCTGCTGTTGAATTATAAAGAAAACCAAGTGCATTTTTATGTTTAGGTTTTAAAAAGCTGAGGAGTACCACTTCCATAATTTATAACATGTAAACCGCCATATGTGAGCATTAGACTGCTTGTTTTGGACTAACTATTACATCAAATATTTTCTGAAGTCACTTCTCTAAACCCAAAAGGATAAGGTTATCCATAGATCACAGTAAGGAATCAAAATTTTGCCTCTTTCCATCATCATCATCTGTTCTAAATTGTGAGTAAATTTGAAAGTGGTTTTCAGCAAGCAAGTGCAGCAACCACTTTACCCTTGTTGTATGTGTTAAGAATTGACACAGAAATACACTGGATTGAACTATTTACAGCATGGACCAAGTCCAGCATCTGATTGTTGTCTCAATTCCACATGATGAAAAGTTCATTTCTGTTTTTTTCAGTTTTACGTAATTTCTAAAATGAAGGAGTTATATTGAGGAAACTCTCTGAACAAATGGAATGTCAGTGGTTGACTGTACTGTGCCTCAAAAAAGATTATCTTTATTTCTGAGAAAAAAAAAAAAAAAACAAAAAAAAACAAAACACAGACCTATCTGTCTGTTACCTAATGCCTACTTACCCAATTTCTTATGGAAAAGTTCATGCTCCAAGAAATAAAGAAATGAGTACCTGACAAGATGTATTAGAACTGTCCTCTATTCCACCAGAACAAAGGAGGAGTGCCATGAATGATGAGAGCTTTAGTTTGCAAAGGATAAATCCATTGATCACTTGGAACATGATTTAGTAACTTTTCAGAGCTTGATAATAATACAATGCAGAAATGTCACATAGTGTTACAGTTATGCAGCAAAAAGAAGCTGAGCGTTTTGTTTAGATTACTATCTTTCAGTAAAAAACTACTTTTAGGCAGTACAAGCCAGGAGATTTTAAAGACATATAATTAGTTCTAAAGAGAATCTTCTGGAGGATCTCTGAGCAGAGAATTTGCTGTTTTTTTAAAAAAAATTATTATTAAGGAACCTAAGACAAAAACCAAACAAAACTTTAAAAAATCAGGTAAAGACTACAGAAGACTATGTAACAGCTATTCTGGAAATATCTGTGGAAAATATTGTGGAAATATGTAAAAATATTGTGGAAAACTAATGCAGAAAATGAATAAGAGAGTTTACAGCACTTATCTCAAAATGAATAGGCAAAAATACCACTTAAAAATAAGTGAAATTTCATACAATGATTATTCAAAATACTCCAGTCACATAAACACATCTTCCATTATTAATATCAATGGGTTTTTAAAGGCTAGAGATTTGTGCTTTGGTTGGGATATTTTACAGACAATTTTGCAAATTTGTACTGAAGTTTACAGACCAAACTTCCATTACAGGCAGTACAAAAACCAGAAAGGAGGTTGCAGCTAGGTGGGGGTTGATCCTATCTCCCCTGTAAGAAGTGCCAGGGCAAGAGGAAATGGCCTCAAGTTGTACTAGGGTGTTGGATATTACAATAAATTTCTTTAGCAAAAGGGTTATCGAGCATTGGAACACGTTGTACAGGGAAGTGGTTGGGTCACTATCCCTGGAAGTTATTTAAAAGACAGTAGATGTGGCAGCTGGGGACACGAGTTAGAGGAGAACTTGGCAGTGATGAGGTAAAGTTGGTTTTGATGAGCTCAGAGTCTTTTCCAAGCAAAATGGTTCTGTGTTCCTGGGATCCTGAATAGGAAGCCCAGCCTGAATTCTACTGTTCCTCAGTCATTAATAGCCCTTCTTTCTTCATGCTGAACCAAGAGACCCCCACTCATTTCTATTCGTGTAATCTGATGAGATTCATCATCTATGCATTCACTGAAATATAGTTTAGATTAGAATCTTCTGCCTTCCTTTGAGTAGGATCTACAAGCAAATCAGTGCTGACCAGTGAGAAGCTGCTGAGGCACAGGGCTTGTTCCACCTGGAGCAGAGGCTGCCACTTGGGAAGCAAACAGCAATCCCCCAAGACCTGTGAGGAGATTATTGGGAAGATGCTTCCAGGCTCCTCACAGCAAGGTCTGGGAGAAAGGGAAGATCAACAGCCATAAGTTGAAAGAGGAGAGGTTCAGAATAGATGTAGGGAGAAACTTTATCCCCAATACTTCCAGCAAGTGGCACAAATTGCCCAAAAAGGTTGTGTGTGTTTGAAGGTGTTCCAGACCGACTGGATAAAGCCTTAACAGCCTGGTCTCATTTCAAGGCTGATCCTGCTTTAAGCAAGAGGCTGGACTAGGCGAAAATCTGAGGTTTCATTTAATACAATTTATCCGATGATTTTAAGTGGTGGATTTCATTGTGACAGGTTAACATACATATTTCTGAATCCATACAGCTGAAGAAAACAACCATCTTATAAAAAAGTCAGTGAAATCTTATCTAAGTTATGTGTTTCTGAACCAGATATTTCTGATGTGAATTTGGACATGTTAGTCCAGAAACAGTTGAGTCATCCTAATATGTTTTTGCAGCACATTATTACAAGGCCACATGAACACACAGGAAAAAAAAAAGGAAACAAACCCCCATCAGTTTGGGCTTTTATGTTTATAAATATGCAGAGAATGAAAATCTCCAGTGACTTTTGATGTTCGTATTTTAGAAAGGTCTGTGATGGCTTATGGATTGCAAGACCAAATGGCTCCTTATAGAAGACGAGTAATATAAGGAACTTCTCCAGAGCCCCTGATCTATTTTGTATCAAAAGATTTCTTAAAATTGAAAAAAAAAAAAAACCCACAACACTTCAATTTTCACATATTTCAGATCACTCATAGCAATTCTAAGAGCCTGACAGAATCATTGGTCTAGATACTAGACTTGCTCAGTGGATTACAACATATTCAGGACTTAGAGATTCTCTTGTTGCAAATCCTCTTTCTTGATGCAAGGATGAGAGATTAGCCCATTAATTACAAACTTAAAAACAATGTTATCCAGAATCTCTTGTCTTGCAAATATCTATAATTATACATTGCAAACTTTAATCAGGTAAGTATTCTGAAAGCTTCTGAATGATGAAAGCTAAATGAATGCCCCATGCAAGACCAAAACATGCAGTATAAAATGAGACATTCTGTGGAGGAAACAGTGTTTTCAGCAAGCAGACACAAGAATTCATGAGTAAAAGATGTTAAGAGAAATAAAAACACTAAGCAAAATTTAATAGACTGGACTCTTCACTGCATTTTGCCATGTAAAGAATGGAAGCATATTTGGAAAAATCTGCTGATTTGGCAGCGCTTTACATCTACTTTGCATTCATGTCATACAGGTATAACTGATTAAACAGATAGCAAGTGAACAGGCTCTAACAGCAATCAGTTTATCATTTCACAGTGTGCGTGGACAAGGTACAAGAGGACTAACTTTCTAGAAAGCAATGCTAACAGAACTCTAGAAGTTTGAAATATTGAAATACTTTTTTTTTTTTTTTAATTTTAATACCAGCTTGAAAGACTAGCATTAAGTTGACATAATAAAGATTTAATAGTCCAAGTAGGATTTAACTGCGTAATATATAAACTAATTCAAAAATGTTTTCGTTTCTTAAACAGAATTTATATTGTTGTGGAACTGTTTACTTTTCAAAGTGGCTTCCAAAGATATTATAAACACTTCCAAACTCAAAATTTCTATATTCAAAATTTTAGAGCCCACAGAAAATTACACACAATTTTATTTCACTCTGGCAGAGACACTTCTCTCTGTTTACAGCTGGTGAGAAGATACACTGGTGAATAATTTCAGTAGGACCACCCATAAGTAAAGAATTTGAAATCCAGTATTTTGTGGGGGCTAAATAATTTCCATTTTAGGGGTTACTTATTTTTTCAGCCACAGCAACTTTAAGGACCATAGTTTCACTACAGATACAGTTTAACTATATCTACCCTTACATACTCTTCCCTCACAAATCAGAAACTCTTACTATAACTTGTAATTTGTACTTGCTTCTCTTGAATTGTTTAGTCTTCCATAAAGATAAATTTACATTTTGCAAATTATCAATTCCTATTTTTAATCCCATTTCATTAAAGTGTTTGAAAAGTTAGCTGTGATTTGGAAAAGAAATTGTCTACACAAAGCTTGAATAATACCTAAATCTGCTTTTGTGACTAGAATTATGGAATGTAATAAATGTGTCATATACAAAAGCATATATACTGAAAATTCATATACAAAATCATTTACAAAAACGAAAGTCACTCTCCTGAAGGCTTTTTCTTCCTGCTATCTGGTTTCCTAGACATGCACTTAAATTTCTCATAGACAAGGATGCTTCTACCACTCCTAAATACTATGACCATGGCTTTTCTAAGACTGATACTAATCAGTCTTGGAATCAGGGACTATAAAGCAGACTCTGCTTCCCTCTCACCTACCCTGACAGTGATAGGGAAAAAAAATGGAACTGCCCATATGAAGAGAGGCTGACCAGCCACTATGGCAAATCCCTTATTTAAACTAATCACATTCATATGACACCTGTTCTGTGAGTTAATTTTACTTCCTTTACTTCTGCTACAAAAAATAATTGTCCTAAATTCCCAGCTAGAATTTTTATGTAAAATTAATAAAATGAGGATGCTTTAGGGCCATATTTTGTACACTTGAATGCATAAAAATACAGCAAAAGAGTAACTTGTAATTATTGTCAGGTTCTCTCCATGAAGTCATACCTCTCAGGACTTTTTAACAGGTTGTTTGTAATGCTGTAAACAAGGAACTAAACTAAAACCTCATTTTGAACTGAATATCAAGGAATTTAATCAATCTTATATGTTTCAGCATAGCACAAAGTCTCAACATGAGTTTAAATCTGATGCCATCTGGAAAATTGCAAAAAGGAATTACAAGACCAAAAAGCACATCTAACTTGAAAGATATAAAATGTTCCCTTTCAATATACCCTAAAAGTATATCTATACCAGAAATATCAGAGATGCACAAAAAGCTAATGCCAGCAAGAAAAGCTGATTAATGACATAATTCATTAATTACTCCATAAAACAGGCACTTTACTGTCAAATCACTGTTTTGCCAGACCAGCCCCAGCAACTGATGACCCTTGAAAATGGACAATTTTTCCTGGGATTATATAAGGAAGTGATCATCAGAACATGATCCGGTTGTTACCCTTTATGGCTGGCTGGCTGGCTGGCTGGCTGGCTGGCTGGCTGGCTGGCTGGCTGGCTGGCAGGAAGGAAGGAAGGAAGGAAGGAAGGAAGGAAGGAAGGAAGGAAGGAAGGAAGGAAGGAAGGAAGGAATGTATAGATCATCTACTAGCTACCAAATTTTATGGAGTTAGCTGAGCATCATTTTCATCATGATCCCTCTTTTTAATTCACACAGAGAAATATAATCTTTCGTACTAAGATAAGCAAATAAACTGCAGAGACTTTTGTCCTTGATCATGTCTCAAAGAAGCATCACTGTTGCTCCAAAATAAATTAAAACAAGTTTTCTGACATTTTAGCTTTTAGGATGGGCAATTTATATTTGCAATTATGATCAAAGACTCCATTTCCTTTCCCGTGAAGAGCAGACAATTGCTCTCCTACGACTCAAGCTCATTAACACTTCCTCAGAACTCAGAGCCAGACTGTGGAACTGGATGCATAGATAATTGTGCAGTTCAACAGGAAAGTGCTCCTCTGAAGGGTGTGTATGGCTTATTGATATGACTTCCAAGCATCTCACACTCTTTATTCTGAAGAAGAAGAGTGTCAGTTTTCACATTTTCTCTGGACAGCACTTGAGCAGACAGAGGTTATGTAAGAATGCATTGAATAAGAATACACTGGTGTAAGAGAAAAGCTGAGACCAAGTCTAACCAAACTGCTCAAAATAACAACGGCAGGTGGTTTTACTCCACTTCACCCTCTCATCAGGCAAGCACATGATGGAACTTTTCACTGATTTTCAGATTCTCAAGGCCAGGAAACAGGCAATTAATTTAACCCAATGCAGTTTTACCTTCAATGCTTCCTAACATCTCCTTAGAATACAAGCAGTGCCAATTAGTGTACTCGAAACACGGGATGAGAAGTAAACACTCCATAGTCAAGAACTTAAGTGATCATAAAAAGACAACGGATTTACAACATCTGTTTTATCAAGCCTCTCCTTTTTAAAATTTATTTTCATTCCTTTTTCAATCTCTGATATTTCTCTTTTTAAGATGCAATCAGCTGCAGCCAAAGGTTGTGTAGACCTTGGCAGTTTTCCAGACAAGGCTGGATAAAGCCATGAATAACTTAGTCTGACCTGAGAACGGATTGTGCTCTAAGCAGGAGGGTGGACAGTGAAACTTTTGAGAAGTGCCTTCCAACCTGATTCATTCACATACAGAACTTGATAAGTGGTATTGTTTCTGTCTGAAACAGAAACAGACTTTTTCTCAGTTTCTTTCTGACTGAGAAAAAGTCATAAAATCAAATATTCATTACTGTTGTGTGGGTCACACAGTTATTCATTGAATTAAGTTTATCATATGAAATAAAGTGTGATTATGAAGAAGGCACTGCTTTAATCGCACTTTCAAAGAAATCATTATTCAGTTACAGCACAAGTGAAAGTAGTGTTTATCACTAGAGGAAAAGTGATAGCAGTGTTCAAAACAAGTTATCTATTTACTGAATGGAAGACATTAATAACAAAGAAGTGTTAATCACTGAGTCTTTTTAAAAATGGAGTTTCATGGTGCAGAATTAAGGCTACTGCCACACAGGACTGAATGCAAATGACAGCAGGATCTTAGAAGATTCACAGCAGCCCATAGGAAACGATAAAGCCACTTAAAGAAGGCACTAGATCAAGCTAGGTTTTCCTAAAATCCTATAGTCAAATGCCTAATTCTAGGCTTTAGGAAGCAAGAATCCGTTTCCATAAGTAGCAGAAAAACAAGGGTAATATATATTAGGTCTAATTAAACATAGCAGTATTTGAGATAGCATGACAAGGGGCTAACAGATCTACGCTTGCACGTTCTGTGCAATGAGCATGAGATAGCTTTGGTTCAGATTTACAGCACCACGTCATTATCCCAGTATGTCCCAGCAGGGAAAGAGGTCAAATTTCTCAAGCTTGGAGAAGCACTTAAGATGAATACTGGGCTTCAGGTCTGGAGGTGTCTTATCTCTGGACAGCTCAGGAAATGAGACAGCACAACTGGTAGTCATTTGTATATGTTCTTGTAGCTATGCCCTTTGTGGTCTAGTGATTAGGAATATATTGCTCCTACAATACAAGGAAATTCCAGACATGTGGTTGTCACGTACTAATTGTCAGTAAATTATTGGTAAATCTCAGGTATCTTTTCAAGAAGTGGCTAACAATATCTATGACCAAGTATTTCTATCTCTACATACTAGAAAAACACTGAGTAAAAACTACTTTATATGACTGTAAGCAAACAATTTTGTGAAACTGTCTTCCAAATGTTCAGGCAAAGATCCCTTGCAACCTATATTACAAATGTTCAGGCAAAGGTCCCTTGATTGTACCCTGTGGTACAATGAAGAGAGGTGAGGTATGCAGCCCTCCCTACAAAAGGCAAGACAATTTCCTTGGTTGTCTTGAGAACTGTGTGCATCCACAGATACTCAGACTGACACACCAAATGTTTTCTCTTGACCAAAGTCACTTTTTGTCATGATGTATAAGGTCTCTCTGTTGTGTCACAGAGCCGCACAACCCAAATACTTTTCCTTCTTTACACAGAAATTAATTTTTCATGGACACTGTCAAAATTACTTAAAAGTTTAGTATTAAACATTTCAAAAGGGATTCCTGAGATCTGGATGTAAAGCAGAAAAAGAAATGGCAGATGAAAAGAGGCTGACTCCAGAATACTAGGTGGGATCATCCTCCGGGAACATGTTCTGTTTAATGAAGATGACATAGTGAATTTCTATGCTTCTATTGTCAAGTCAAAAATAGGCAGTGTGCTGATGTACTTCAGAATGTATTGATATGACAGCCAAAACACAACATACTATAACTAACAGCCGTTACATCCCTCTGGAATGTAATTACCAGGCATAATTTATAGCAAAACCCATAATCTGAGCCAGAACTTCAGTGTCAGAAGATGTAATGAGACAACCAGGGCAGTCCAATTCCTCTCAATATGCAGAACTCGAAACAAATACAATACTGAAGTCATAGCTCTCCGTTCCTGCCAGAACAACAAACCCTCCCCTCTGTAGTCCACTCCAGCATCTGAAGTGCTGTGCCTCCTTCTCATTAGTCCCATCCCTGTACATCTCCCTTTAAGTTCTTCACAGCTCTTCTTGACGGCAGTAACACCTTCTCACTACATCTAATCACCATTTTATACCTGTATTCTGTAACTTATTCTGGGCACTTAACCAAAGCCTTTAATACCTTTAACTCCTATGAATCCAATTTCTTTATGTATTCAGTTAGAGGTATGGGTCTGCTTTACCACTACTAAAATTACATTCAAATGGCTTCATCCTCTCTCCCAAAAACACATGCATCTTGCTTATTCTAATTATTTTTCAATCAGCTACACATACATTGCTTTTAAAGCTTTCACAGCACTGAGTAATTGTTAAGGAAAATAATCAGAGAATGCAAAGAACACAAAATGTAGAAGCGGCTAATTATAGCATTATATCTGAAAAAATAGCATGCGTTCATTTGTGAGATGACCCGTACAGATTTCCTCTGTGAGCTGCTGACAATGTTTCTTGCATACAACCACATAACAGGTGGGCAGCAGTAAAGAGTGAAGATATTCTCTTGATAAATCAGTGAAGCTGAGTCAGTATCAAGTATTTACTATTTAGCAGAAAGCAGACAGCTGTTTTACACTTTTATTGACACCTTTGAGAAAGTAAAGACATAGCATCAGCAGAGGTGATATAGCCTAAGACAGCAAATGTAGTATAGGTAGCACAGTCCAAGGCACTGCACTCAACTCATGATGTGAGTTGATTATGTGCCTGAATCCAGAACAACTAAAAGCAGGTACCTTTACATAGAACCACGGAAATTTTTGGGTTGGAAGGGGACTTTAAATGTCATCTCATCCAACGCTCTCTTCAAAGAGCAGGAACACCTTGACTTAGAGCATGTTTCTCAGTGCCCCATCCAACCTGATCCTGAATGGATCCAGAGATGGAGTCCTTCTCTGGGCAATCTGTTCCAGTGTTTCACTGCCCCCATTGTAAAAACTTACTTCTTTACATCTAGTCTAAACCCACACTCTTAATTTAAAAGAGGGTAGCTGTAGTTTAAATCCATTACCCTTTAGTTTAAAACCCGGTTTTTAGCTTAAAAGCATTACCCCTTGTCCTATCCCCACAGACTCTATTAAAAAGTTTGTTCCCCTATTCCTTATGATCCATCTCCCCTTTAAGTACTGAAAAGCCACCTTACAAGAGTTACAAATAAGAACTTTCTCTTCTCCAGGCTGAACAACTCTTTTAGCCTGTCTTCACAGAGAGCTGTTCTATCCCTCTGATCATTTTTGTGGCCCTCCTCTGGACTTGCTCCAATAGGTCCGTGTCCTTTCTGTGCTGAGGAGCCCAGAGCTGGATGCAGTACCCAAGGTGGGCTCCCACAAGAGCAGATTAGAGGGGCAGCATCCCTTTCCTCACCTGCTGGCATGCTGCTGATGATGTGGCTCAGGATGGGGTTGGCTTTCTGGGCTGTGAGTGTACATGCCCATGCAGACATTGAGTCACTGACCACCACACCACTCTCTGGCTGCAACCATCCAGACAACCACTTATCCACCAAACAATGCACATATTTCTATTTTTTTGTATAGAAATAGTTCTATACAAAATGGGTTCCTAACTCTATACCCCTGATTTGCTGCTCATTTTTATTCATAGGCTGCCTTTTTTTGTTTCCTTTGCTTTGATTCTTTTTAAAAAAGATCTGTCTATGTTTCCTCGTTTGACATGCTTCACTGTAAGTAAGGAGCATCCACTTTTCACCTACAGCGGGGCTCCGGGGCTCTTCAGTTCAAACAATCTGTCACAGGTTATTGTATTAAAGTCATGAGATGCCTGGCAAGAAAATAAAGGTCACACTTCACCATGAAAAATTTATACAAACCATAGCTGCAGCATAATGCTTGCGCTGAATATGTACCTTAGAACTGGGACACAGCTTCTCCTCTTAGGGTGCAGTATAATCGTTATAGGCCACCCCTCTCAGGATACTTGTTTATAACCAACTCAAAACCACCTCAGAATGGATATATAAAGGGACTCACAGACACCACCACAGATGGTGACCACTGCCTAAATTAAACCCGGTCCAGAGCACAGTCCCTGCACTGCACTTGTGCACTGTGAGAGGTTGTTTCGAACAGTTTTTGGAGTTAGTTTGACCTGGGTCACCCTCAAACCATTCTGAATCAAATCAGGGGGTCACTCTCTGTACATACTGCAAACTTCACAGCTGCATTTTAGAAGGTAAAAGATTTTTAATAGTAAGAACAGAAGCTCCTGCGTGGATGAGCTCTGCTGCACAGCACAGGTACAGGTACAATTAATTATAGCATAAGAGATAACTGTCCTGGACCAATTTTTTCTTTTTTTTTCCTCACATAAAACATTTTAGACTTATCTTGGCAGCTGAAAGAATTTCAGTTCTCAGACCATTGGAGACTACCAGAGGATAGGTTCTAAAATTCTAAGATTGAGATAAGAATGTGACTTATATCGCTTTACCCTTTTGGGAGCTCTGAAGTACCATCTTACAGTAAATACACTGAACACTGAAGGTCTGATGTTTCTCTAATTAGCCTAGCTGAGGTTTTTGTTTTAATCTTTATGTCATACTGCAAGAAAAATTTGATAGCGTTGTGTTCATTCCATATTTTTTTCCATATACAGTAAGTAAGGAACTGGGTCAAATATCCAAAATTAAAAAGAAAACATATTGTAACTATTCCTGTGGGGTGGAAAAAAAAACCACACACAGAAAGTTGCTACATAATTAAACACCTTTACCTTGGGAAGGACAAAAAGTGTAAATGAAGGTCACACCTGTCACCTAAAGTCCTACATATCTGGTTTTTAAGTGCTTGACTTTGCAGCTTGCAATATTCCTTCAATACACTCTTTTCAAAATTTCAAAAATAAAAAATCCTTCTGAGATGACTAATTCTGTTCAGAAAAAGTATTTCATAACAGTAATTTCTGACAGTTCTCCTTCAAATGGAAAAAAAAATCAGAGAAAAGGTTTGATTTTAGGAAAATTCTGACTATAAAAAAATGAATGGTTTAGCTGAAAGGACTGAAAACAAATGCAAAACAAAAGAAGCCACATGGTAAAAATAAATGGAATAGATGAAGAGAAGAAATAGACCAGGAAGACTGGCAACATGGGCAGAAATCAGATACAAAAGCAAAGGCCAGAGAAACCTCAAGGGAATTTGAGAAAGAGAACTTCAATCTGGACACAAGGGAAGCTGGCAGAGCCTACATATGCATTATTAAGGGACCACTGCCTATAGAAGTAGAAGCTAGGAGAGTATCAGGGGAAAGTATAATATATGTTTCCCCTGTTCTCACTCTTCCTTTGGTGTCTGTTGTTGATGGAAACAGAACTTTTTGCTCTGTATTCCTTGGTCTGACTCAATACCATCACCCCTATGTTCATTTAATCCCCCTGTACACAGGCTAAAAACCAAAACAAGGAATATTTTATATAGAATGGATAACCATGACCTATTCTGAAATCATAAGCAAAGCAGCCAGACATTGCCTTAGCCAATTCTTGAGGGAATTAATTACTAATATCTTGAGAATTATGAAAAGTACTACACAGAATTTTCACTCCCACAAGCTCACATATGATAGACAACTAGAAAACAAGCTCCCTACCTTTAAAATGAAGACTATCACTTGAAAAACAATTTTCATGCTTCCAACCTCCACAATATTCTGAGTTACTTCTCTACTTTTCCCTACCTTATGTGTGTGTGTGTGTGTAGATACACATAGATAAAATCAAATATTTAAAACGCTTGTTTAAAATTATTATCAAAAGTTAGATAAATCTTACGAACACATGACTGGGATTTCTAGCAAGGTCACCTGATGCCCGCTCTTGGTGGAGTAAGAGACTCTCAACAGCAAAGAAGCAGGTGTTGCTGCACTTTTCCAACTGACTGCTAGGAGACCCTTAGGGTCTTTTAGTTTGTCTCAGCAAATTCTATTCTGACAAAAAAATTCTGGGCACTATTCTGATAAAAAATTCTGTCAATCCTATTTGTAACACATGAGAGAAAAATTTCCTATTCTCATCAGGAAATACAGATTCAAGATGCTACTTTTTTGTGACTCAGACAGGTTTTTCTGCTATTATTTAATTTTCAATCCAGTTTTATTAATTTTTTATGAGGGGATCTGAGTGACTGAGAGACAATGTGCTCAAAATACTCATCAAAGGGCTCTGCTCTATTTTTGGCTGCATTCTTAGCTGGAACAGCTGTTCCAAGAACATTACATGTTTCCACCTTCCTACCTCTAAACACATGAGCATTTTTCTGTTTGAAAACACATCAGTTATCATGGTTATTACTGGAGTCAACAGGGAAATTTACCTCCATAGACAAATACTGATGTTCTAAGCAGATGGACTGACTTCCTGCAAAAATGACATCTCTCCATTAAATTCACACGGAGAGCCCAAATGAATAATTTTACCAGTATGCTTAACTTTTTAATGACTAGAGGCAGAAGAGATTAATCCGAGCTTCAGACAGTAAGAGTGACCAGAGTTTCATGTGGAATGAAGCCAGTTACCAAATGACTGCTGTCCCCAAGGGTGAAGTTTCCTCTTGTAATGCCTTGTATGACAGGCTTACCTTGCAGGCTCTGTTTCATGTACAATACTTAATTTTGCCCTGTTTAATAAATGATCAAGCTTCATTACAACAACTTAAAATTCTAATAAGTAATTCTACCACCTGGAGAGATGACCATGTACATTTCTTTGAGTATGCATGAAGCTAAATAAGGGAAACACACGGGTTCCTTCCCTGGTCTGAAATGGACATACTTTAGTTCTAATAGCACAGTACAAGTAGGACAACCAAATCAAAGTCTAATTCAAGGAACCCATGGCTAGTGGGGTGAACATCCTTGTCTCTAATACCATCTATCTAGCTTATAATATCCTATATTAGCCTGTTATTCATAGCTGTTACGTTAAATGGCATTTTCTCACTGTAGCAGAACAAAAAAGGCTCTGTTTCCTTCCAGAATAGCCACTGTACACAATTTTGATGCTGGGTTTGCTTGAGCTAAACAACCAAGAGGAAGGACACCTGCAGGTGGAAGTGACTGCCAGAATGTCACGCAGAGAAATGACATTCAAAAGGCAACTCGTCAACAGCTCTAGATGGCAGACAAGCACGATAATTTAGGACATCGACAGCACTGCCCATCTCCTATGAAGGCATCACTGCCAGAACATTACCTAATTTAAAAAAAAAAGAAAATCACCTCAGATGGGTGAAAAACTAGAATATCTCTGAACCTAATCCACGGTTTTCATGAAGACCGAAATTCATATAAAATTCACGATTCTCTAGGGGAATGAAAAAAATGTGTGAATATTCTCAAAATTCGAAAATTACTTGCCTCATCTAATCTTTCAGTACCTAAAAACTAAAAAATCACCTAGTTTATAAAAGTAGAAGAAAAGCTCTGCCTAGTTCCCAAATGTATGTCTTTTTCACCAGTGTGTTTGTATGTCTGTTAAACAGTAAATTCTTAGACTAATAGTTTGCTATTGCACAAAGAATCTACTAACAGTTATAATATCACACTGATGCTAAGATAATGAACACACAGTGGGCAAGGTAGACCTGAGCGTTGTATGTATCATAATAGTGTTGAAATTACAGAGAGAGGCTTAAGTAACAAGATCACACGATAAAGGGCAAAACATAAAATGCATATGTTCAGCTGGAGAAAAAATTGAAGATATAGTATGGGTTTGGGTTTTTTAAAGGTTATTGCTTATGATAAAGCAAACATTCTTTCCCTTTCAAGAGGGAAAGATTTTCAAATGACCCATCTCTAATAATGTGCACATTTGAAATGAAATCATCAAACCTTGCATGCCTGGAAAATGTCAGCTTTCAACTTACAAATGTAACATTTACAGATACGTATTTTTTAATGTCCTTTTTTTTTTTTTTGCCTGATATCACTTTGTGTTTTGGGAGAACTAGTAGGGACAACTAGGATAAAGCAACAACTGCTTCACTCCTGCTTGGCAGTTCCTATGTTCTTATGAAACTATCATCTGTGATTATCAGTCTCTTTATAATCTACTGAGGATAGGATGTGATTTGCAATATTAAATGGGATCAGTGCAATCATGTAGCTCAATTCCCATGTGCCCCTTTGAAAATCTGCTCATTTTAGTACTTAAACTCCTCTTCCCCTACAGAACAGAGCATTGATTCCTCTTCTTCAGTGAGATGAATCCCTTCCCACGTGATTTCACATGTCAGTCTATTCTAATCACTTCCAGCTGCCTCTGCTCATCCAAGCACAGTGCGGGCATGTGAAAGGGATGTGAGATGCCTTCCTCAGGAATTTGACTGGATAGGAAACATTATTTTGGTGACTCTGAGATGCAGATAAGAATAAGATATTTCCGATATATTAACCTCCTGTTGATAGAAATAATACTAAAAACATAAATGCTGGTTATATTGTATGACCTTCTATATCTGGGTGCTTTGCAAACGCTCTTTTCTTTGACTGATTTACTGCTGTCAAGAGGAAAGCCAGTATGGTTTCCCAGTGTTGAGCAAGGTCAGGATTCAAATAAAAACATGGGAAAAATAATCCCGTGGACTGCATGGGAGCATGCACAACCTGGTGTTGTGTCTGTGTGCATGCACACAATTTTCTCATGTGCAATAATTTATTTAATTTTTCTGAAGGTTTTTGCCAGACATACACGTGTAGAGTGCAAACAAATTCATACATACGTTGTTAACACACACGCACATATGCATGTTGCATAGATACACATATACATAAACACACAGAGAATACTTCTCTGACCTCTGTCATGTGACATTTGTGGATGTTACTTATTTTGATATTTACTACTTGCAAGTTACATTCACATACTCTATTGCAACATTAATTGGAAAAAACATAAATTAATATCTAAAATTAGTGGTTATATCTACTATATATCTCTTTTATACATAGACCTAAATATATATTATTTTATTTAATACAGACATGCAAGTTTCTGTATTTTTTTCTTTATTTGAAGAAGTACAAAAAACGGTTAATCAGAGTAACAATGCTGATTTTTATACAGTGGTCAATTTTTTCTTTCACTGAAGTACAATGAAATAGGAGTTTTTTCCAGGAAGTTGGAAAAAATGTGCCTTAAAATCTAGTCCCATTGGTTTCAAAAGTGTATAATAGTAATCCTTTTTCTAGATTTTTTACATTAAATTTTACTCATAATACCCATTTCTGAGAATCAGCCATAGAGCAGCTGTTGTCAGGATTGCCTCTTACCAGTTCATTATGAAAGTTGCTGTTTCTGCTTTCTTCTGTGGTTTAAAATCTAAGCTTTTCTTTTCCTCCAGTCTCCCAAAGGGACAAATAGCAGTATATCATGTAAAATGGGTTTCTTCCCTCCATGAAGATTGCGTATTTATTTATTCTTTAGTTCTTTTTCACTAGCACACGAAACACACTATGAATGTATCAATACTATGAACACATTGCCACGTGATGTAAAATTATACATTACATAATATGATGTATATATTGCATGTATGTTTGTATCTATACCTACATATTCATACATGCACACACAGTAGCAGTGCACTGCAGTTAATTTTTTGTCTTCATGCATTTTCCTCAGACAAGAAGAGAACTACAGTGTTTTCATTACTGTTTTTTTAAATGCACAAGCAGTTTGGGCACAGGCAGACTAGGAATGAGAACACAGCAGGGAAACTTCATCTTGGATGAGCACAGGTTTTGAACACCAAGGGAAAAAGAGATCCTCCTTTGATGTAATGGGTTCAGCTCCAAGAAAATTATGGAGTGACGCCAACTGAGACTTTAAGACATTAACATTGATAGAAGCAAAAATGTTTTAGCTGTGATATTCTTTAACTGAAATCATCAATTAAATAGAGATTAAATTTAACTAATACCAAAAATTAGGTCAAAACCACCAATTCAATTTAAGACAGTTTTTCTACATTTATTTGTTTACATGGTAGCTTGTACCCTAACTTTAACTTTTTTGTGTTCCAACTTATTTCCCAAAAGCAAAAGAACAGTAAAACCTACCTGCATAGCTATCATTTGAGAATTACATAAACTTAGTTATTCAGCTTACAAACTCCCAGCCTAGAAAGCAGTGACTTTATATCAAGCTATCTAAATATATGAAAGTCTCTAACAGATGTTGCAAATATTACTGCTGAAGGCCATGCCATAATCCCCCATTTTAGGGAGGACTACCCAGGCACTGTGAGTCTTGGTTATAACAGTATTGGCGAATGAATCTGCACAGCTAATCTGTATTGAAGCCAAGTAAGGAACCAGAAAGTAGTCAATCCTCCACTTAAACCCATGAAGGGTTTGAGACAGCATGCTTTTCAGAGGAAAGCTGGAAAACTCAGTGGAAATTGCAGTGGTATTTTGTGATTTCTTATAGAAAACACCACAAGAGGAAAAAAAAAAATCTGTAGTCTCCAGTTTTGTGTAATAAATGCTGGTTAAAACACTTGCACACTTGATATGGGTGACCCAGATTCAATTCTGTTGTCAGTACAAGCAGATTCAAACCTACACTTACAAAAACTCTCTAACCACAAAGTTGAGTGACTGTATGGGGTTATATAGCCTAGAGTCTGTCTATTGTAGAGAAAAACAATTTCAGGAGTCAGAGCTCCATCACAGCATGGCTCCACTCACACTCAACTAAGAAGGAATGCATAAGCTTGTCTCATTTTCCCATTATTCATGTTACATTCACATTTAAATCTTAAATGACCTGCCCAAGACCACACCTCCAGGCTATGGAGGATGTTTCCTTTCCTTAAGTGCTGCTGCAGGAAGCTGTGGTACAGTAAATGGAGGTACAACATTTCTATATCCTCTCATTGATTGTAACATCAGAGTAATATTAATGTGAAATTAATATTAATTACTATGTTATTTATTAATATTAAAATTAAAATTGATACACAACTTATATGTGTAGACACATGTAACAACAAAGATAATACACATCTACTTGATCATCCTTAGTATTAGTTGTGCACATTACACTATCCCTCGTATACTAATCTATATAACACTTACAACAACAATGTGATTAATAAATTGTAAATAATTCAATACTAACAGCAAATAATTAGGGGATCCAAAAAACCAATTATTTGCTATTGCCCTGCTATGCATGCAGCAATTTCTTTGAAGAAATACTCATTTTCAAAATAAAAAATACTAGCAGGCCAGTCATGTAATATCTTTACAAGGCATCTGAGGTAGATATAGAAGTTCACCTATGTGTTTAAATCCTACCCATCCTAATTTATAATGCCCAAATCCAAATTCACATTCATGAAAACTCAGAAACCATAGAACTCCAGAAGAATCTGATTGTTTGTGTAGTCTCTGAAGAGAGAAGCTTTTAAATCCAAGACAGACAAAGGCATAAGCTGGACTTTGGTGTTCTCCAAACCAGACCATATGCTATAAAGGACAGGCTAGCATGATTTAGTGTACCAGAAAAAGATTGAGGGGGAAGGAAGGGGGAAAAAAAAAAAAAAAGAAATTCCTGCAAATTGCAGGTTTCCTTACTCAGTGCCTTTAGTCAATACATACACACACAAAAAAAGGAAACAGCCTACTCTAAGGGTTGAAAGCCAAAGTACACATTTTCTTGAAGTATCTATTCATTTGGCAAGACACTTGTGCTGGTTTGTATTTAGCTAGAATCAAAACTCTGTTCTGTCAATTAGGTTGCGTTATTTCTCTTTTTTTTTTTAATTGAAAAAAAAAAAGCCCGTCAATTTTCTAACTCAATCATTTGTTTTCCTTTAGCAGGAATTCTTTGTTTGCAGTAACACTTGGTAAATTATTCTTAAGCACATTCACTAATGGATTGGAACTGTGGCACAAATGCAAAAGCAGAAGTGATTTTTAAGTGGGTGTAATTATGGTTAAGCAACTCTAATCTGTTTCCATCTTTATTGCATCCATAGGTATGCAAAAGAGCTACACCTTGTGCAAGTTAATATAAAACTTCAGAATGAGTTGGTACACCCTGAAGCTATTTGCTTTTCTCCCTTTTCCAACTGACATGCAGGTTTTGCCACTTTGGTCTCTTTTCTGATGATGGACAATCAGGATGGACTCCCTGCTAGTAACACCTAAGCTCTAGCATGGATTTACCTTGAGGGCAGCAGAGCAGAGTCTAGCTATCCATTAGGTGTTATGTTATGTTATGGTATGGTCTCTATGTTATGCATTATATCCCATATGGAACTGGACTAAGACCCAAATATTCTTCTCTGATCCTAAAAAAATTAACTGTGGCTTCCCAGTTTTGAAAACCAAGAGTATCACTAAATCAAAAGCTTTGTTTTTTCCAGTGCCTATTCTTGTTCATCAAAAGAAAGGAGAGAAAGTGACTGCTTGGGATAATCTTTCACTTGCAATAAATCTAAATTTAAAAAAAAATAGCAAACCAATAAATTGAGCTCTGAAGCATCCTTTTTCTTAAAACAAAAAGCTTCTTCTTCTGCATGTCACTTCAGATATACTGTTATGTTCACCCTAAGAGATTTTACCACTCTTTATGTAACTACCTGCCAGTTCACAAGATATTTCATCAACCATACCGACAACTAAAAAAATTTTTCAAGAATGTCTTAACTAAATCTTCAAAGATTTGTGTTATGATCTCATGTACTACTATAAAGACTAAAACACACTATTATAAATGCTGTGGGGAATTAAAAAACAAAATATGCAAAGTCACATTGAATTTAATGTGGAAATAGTCTTTCAAAAATGGTAATATTCTCTGGTATTTAAGAACTTAAACTACTTAAAATTCTTTCAGGTGCCAAACTCTCAAACGACATGAAATAGTCACTTGTTCTTTCCTTTATATGAGTAACTCCAATCAGTAAAGCAGTGAGGCTGAATAGAGTTTAGGAATTCACAGATTATACTTGTATTACAATTCTGTTTAAGAAAAATCCATCTGGTTAAAAGTAGCTTTTGAAACACAAAAAGAAAATAATGTCTTGCTCTGAAAAAAAAAAAACAGAATGAAATCAAAAAAACCAAACAAAACAAAAACCAAAAATTGTTTTGAACAAGTGAACAACAACGAAAAAAATTAAGGAAAAAAAGAGACCAAAATTGAAATTTTTTTCAGCATTTTCACCACAATGGCACTTATAAACCCTCCTCACAAAGAAAAGGTTAGGCTATTCAGAGAATCCAAAGCCAGCTGTAATAATCTACACCAGCAAAAATCTGACCCTTTACTATTACACCTGAACTTTAAGATAACAATACTGCTATGAAACATCTGCTTCTGTGTTTATTTGCTGTTAAAAGGGAGGTTTGAATATGCTAATTTGTACTAAAGAAGGGCTTATCAGCTATTTAGATCAGATTTGTACTGAAGTTTCATTACATTGTGTGAAAAAAGATGACAACGCTAAGCTAGTTGTTTTCTTGTTTAACATGATAGTTTAATTTTAGCTAAAAGTAAGCACTTAATTTTATCCTTAATTCACAAATTTAACATAGATTTTTCCATCTTTTCTCCTACATACATTCCTATCACATCTTCCTCAATAAGCACAAACATCCCATAATATTATACTTACAATACCATAATGTATTGCTACAAATTCATTGTTACAAGTATTTCAAGCAATTTTACTTGATAATTGTAATTTTTTTCTACATTTTTTCATTTTCTATATAAAAAGAGATAATTGGTTGAAGAGAGAACGTCTGCTTCCAGAGTGAAGTGTTTGCCTTCTTCAATTCAGCATCTACACACTGAAGAAAAATTAATGTTAAACAAATAAAAGCCAAAACTCTTTGTCACCACATTAGAACATTAGCCTAAATTCAGTATCCTGTATACTGTTATGAATAACATGTATTTCTTTATAAAGTAATTTCAACTTCAAATATTTTCATTTCAGAGTATTTTCTTTCCTGACTTTAAAACAAATTAACCTCAGAATTATGAGGTCAAAATGAATAGCTATGCCTGCTGGCCACTAAAAATAAAATTAACTAATCCTTTCAGAAATTTATCTAGAGATACCTATGAGATGACATGCAATGCAGTAGTTCTGGCTGGTTGGTAAGTTTTATTATAGCTCTGTCTGGCTGGAGTGACACTCTCCCTAAACTGTTTTCATGCATAATTGTGATGAAGATATTGATTTGATCTTCCTTTTTAAAATTGCTGAGAAATCTTCTCTTAGAATGGGGTCCTAATCTGTTTTCAGTGTTATCGTACTTATTGTCAGATACAGAATTAAAGAACCTCATTAGTACTTCATACATTGAATAGCAGAAAAGATACTGATCAGCTTTTGTCTGGTTATCTTCCCCTTTCCTCAGTCTTAAAGAGCCCAACTCACAGCCATGGTAGATTCTGTCCTGAGAGACAGAACAAGTTTCTCTGAGCCAGAGCTAATATTCCTAGAGCTGGGAGGGGTAAGGGCAAGAGAGGAAGAAGGGACTCTGTAAGTGCAACTCCAACAGCTTTAGACATCATGCAGAAGTCCAGCTAATCCTTTATTGACAGAAGCAAAACATGCAGCATTCTCTACTAGAACCTTCTTAAGTCTTTTTAAAGAGCTGTTAATTTCATTTAATGTCACCTATTTATATACATTTTATGGTAATGATAACAATCTGGGAGTTTCACATTTGTCTGACACAATTTCAAGTTTCTTTTTATGTTTCAATAATTTTATTTTATTTATTTATTTAACAAACTATTTATCAAACTATTTGATTACTTAAAACCAATCTTTCAACTGTCATCTAGAAAGTCATTCTGTAAATAAGGTAGCTCTTATAACATCCAAGGAAATTATTCATAGAGCCAGTTTCCACGACTGGAACTGTTACTTCTCTGCAAGAGGTAGGTGTCTACAGATATATTCAGTCAGTTTTGTTTTCTTTGGTTTTGAATTGTATTTCTTCGAATTACAGAAAATAAACAATTGTAACGCTATTCCACATTACTCTTCCACTTAATCTTCTGGGCTGGGAGGCATTCTTTGGGTGTTTTGTTGTTGTTTTTTTTTTTTTGAGGGGGTGGGGTGGAGAGGGGCGGGGTGGTTTTGTTGACCATGAAAAGCAATAGCAAAAAACTATGGAGCCTCAACCAAAATGATAGATTGATTCACATGTTTTAATGGAACAGTTTTACCAAATGTTCACTAATTAAAAGAAACTAATCAAAAAGTAGGAAACCTTTCACTCTCCCTAGCTTTTTTTAATGAATTGTTGTATGCTTGCCTAAGTGATTTTTAGTGAAAATAATGACAATATATTTCATAGTCTACCCTTTTTTAATCTTGTTTTCAGAGGGAGAAGTAGTAAAGCCTAGCTCCAGCTGGCTAAAACCCACTGAGTCTGAGTTCTGCATGTTCCTGAACGCAAAAATGGAACAAAAATATACAGTCTATGGGGAAGGTCTCTCTGCCTCCACCTTGCACTGTCTGACAGGGCCTGTATGTCCTGGTTAGAGGCATTGCCTATCAGAAAGCTGACACCAAGCCACAGCACTCAGAGCAAGACTCCTT
>VZRN01000356.1:1277899-1324488 GCA_013397935.1 Dasyornis broadbenti | reverse complement strand
GTTTTTTTTTTTTTTTTTTTTTTTTTTTTTTTTTTTTTTTTTTGGGGGGGGGGTAGGTATGGTTTTTCTCTTTTTGTTTTTTTTTTAATTCTGAAGTGCTGACAGAAATGTATTCAACAAGCAATGCATGAAGCCTCTGAACTACACCAGTAGCCTCTTAGGCTCGGTGTGAAAACTGAGCAGAAAACACATAACTATTTCCATAACTCAACTTGTATTACCATTATTACCATTTCACTTAAGGAAGAAGCACAATCAATAGGTTGTTTGTCATTAACTTTTACAGCAATGTAAAGATATTTAATAGAAAATTACGTCTTAATTCCAATAGCAACATTGCTGGAATTGCTCACAACTGTCTCATCCCAAAGAACTCTACAACAACTATCAAATATATAACACATACCCTGTCATCCTACCTAGGACTGGACTAACCCATATCATACATTTCCTTCAATAATTAATTAAACTTAGACTGAATCTGATGACCAGTACTGAAAGATGATAATAATGGAATCATAGAACATTATCTAGTAGACGCATGATATCATTTGCCACAAGTTTATGGAGAAAAATAATGTCATTGAATTCTGAGGTGTTTTATTTCTCTTTGGGATTAGGCAATAAGTAGTCCTGCTTCAACCTAAAACATCTCAACAAATACAAATCCTGTCAAATGTATAACTTATTTCTGGGAACAGACTGAGAAAAAATATTAATTGTAACAAAAAAATTACAGAAGTATGTTTATGAATAAAAGAGCAAGGTATGGCATAAAATAGCTTGGATAAAAGTAATATTTAAATAAAACTTGAATATAATGTATTACTGGGGTTTCAAATCATTAAATATTCATAATTTCTGTACCTTGAGAAATGTTGATTCCCAAGCATATAAAATTTCAGTCTGCCAATTACAATTCTAGCTTGATGTCGAACATCTCACCTGCCTAATCTATTATGCAGGTGTTAGTAATTATTTACTCGACACATGCTTCAAATAAAAAATCATAACATCTATTTTATTAATTTAATATAAAAACTTCTATCTCCAGTTTTATGATTCAGATTGAGAGAACTCAAGTAAAGGAAAATATAACAGCATGACACCCTGGCTACTTCCTTGCCAAGAAAAATATCTCTGTGTAGTATAAATCACTGTACTCAGCTGTTAAAGCCAATAGAAGATAATATTGCTCAATAATCAATCACTCCATGGCTGATCATTTAATATCCACCTGATTTATAAATTTCTGTATCATGTTATTAAATGTCAAGTCACAAATATTACACTTACACGTAGTCAAAATTTAACTCTTGAAGATAACTATAATCCAGTGAGAAATATTTTTTTGGTAATTCACCATCTAATTACCTACATGCAATAAAAAAAAAAAAGGGGAACATCAAGCAGTTTATAAGGAATATAAAACTGTATAGTTTTGTGCTCACTTGTACTGTTTTTTTCACATTTGCAAATACAAAATATATATTCAAATAAAATTTGAGATTACAAAATATCCCAATCAAACACTACTTTACTTCCCTTCTGATCACATCTTGGAAAGGCTGCCAGGCACAGCAGAAGAACTTAGTAAAATAGAGAATGAAAAGTAAAATTAAGTTCACAGCACATGCAAGGAAAAATCTGTTCTTTTTATGTCAAATGAAAACTGCATCATCCAAAATTGGGAGTTTAAATATCAAAACTATTCAAAAGGAGAAGGACAGTGCTTGCAAGGTGCAAGTCAAGATAAGGAAATCACAGATTTCTAAATCTGTTCCAGAATATCCCTGAAGATGGTGCAGAATAAAATAAATAAACATTATCAGGCTTCAAATTAATTTTAAAACACCCAGAAAATAAAGCTGAAAATTAGTAAGGGCATTTGAATGATCAATCTCTCCCCGCCAGTGTGTAACTAAAAGGAGGAAAACCAAAAAGTTGATGCCAAAGCTGCTATAAAGCTGCAGATAACGCTGTGATATTGAAGGCAATGAAGCCCAGAACCTGAAAACTCCTGTCAGTATTCTGAGTTCCAAAACAAGGAACTAACAGACAACAATAGTCCAAAACCAAGTTATTAAAAATAAATAAGTTTCAGTGGCTCTAAAGACTCCAAAAGACAGCACCTTTGATAGGGCTGGGTTTGGTTGAAAAGGAGCAGAGTAACCCCACCTACACAACCCATACAAGATGATCAGCGGAACAGTGGGACCCGGCTGTGCAAGCAAAACAAACAGTTGTCCTTGGCAAAACGCTGCCAGGAGCTGCAACACGCTGTGGAGCCTCTTCCAGTGACCTTGGGCCACAACCCAGGCAAGTCACGGCTGCTGCTGGTGCCCCTTTCCCCCTCCACATCCCTCTTCTCCAACGCGGGGAGCAGGTCCCCAGGGATACAGCAAAAGGCTGCTCTCACTCTTCCCTTCTCTTTCTCTGGCCTCCCTTTCCTAGTGTGGCACAAATCATTTGTACCCATACTACAAAGCTGCTTCAAGCCTATTCTGGAGGAAAAAAAAGAAGTGCCATGCACTCTAATTTACACTTTATCAAAATAGCAGAAATAAAGGGTCACCTCATGAAATGCAGAACACAGACTCTCCCCAGTTCTCAGTCAATTTCAAAAAGATAATCTAGCTAATACACTAGCACGGGACACTATTAAGCTTTAAAGAAGATTTTTACATGCACAAAATATTAATGTTTCTTTTCTGTTCATTACAGAAGCAATCTGCACAGTGAGATGCAAACTCTGCTAGCTCAGCCCGAAGTTCTTCACCAGCACATGAGATCAAGAACATTCATCTGTCCCTGATGTACAGGGAATTCTGCAACCATCATCTCAGTTTTTTAGACCCTACTCTGATAGCAGTCAAGGTGAGAGGTTAGTCTCAAGAAGGGCTTGTTTTTTTGTTGTTTTTTTTTTTCTTTCTTTTTTACTCCCAGCAGTACACACAGAAGTCACCCTTTTTGCTTTCTGCTGCTTCGTATTCCAGATTCTCTCTCACTTTACTGCTTCTGTAAACCACCATTTGCATTGTCTCTCTCCCATCTCAGCATACTTCAGGCTCTTTCACACTCCTCATCTACCAGGCAAGACTTGGTTGCATGCTGAAGGAGTCAGAGCCTAAAGGCCTGGGGTGCACAAATTAATTTTCAGTCCCAGTTGTATATGTCATATCCATCTGCATATCACCCTACCAAAGCTGATGAGTGTTTCTAGGAGATCATTAGATTTCTCAAACTGTAGTTAAAGTCAAGAATTGTTAGGACATTAAATGAAATGAAGGAGGTTCTTAGCAGCACTAACACGATGTATTGACTTTGCACGAAAAGGTCTTGGTAGAAGGTGGGGGTGATAGGAGTGGCTTCTGTAAGAATCTACCAGAAGCTTTCCCCATGTCTGATAGAACCACTGCCAGCCAGTTCCCAGACAGCCAAGGCTGAGCCCATCATCTACAGTGGCAGAGCCTGTGGGATAACATATTTAAGAATGGAAAAAGATACTGTGCCAGAGCATCTGCAGCCAGAGGAAGGAAGTGAGAATATGCGGGACCCATGTTGGAGCAGTCTGGTGAGGACTGTCTCCTGTGGGAGGGACCCCATGCTGGAGCAGGGGAAGAGTGAGAGAAGTTCTCCCTATGAGGAAAATGTAGTGACAGAGACCATATGTGATGAACTAACCATAATCCCTATTCTCCATCCCTCTGTGTCACTAGGGAAAAGACACAGAGAATTCAGGAGTGAAGTTGAGCCTAGGAAGAAGGGAGAGGTGTGATGAAGGATATTTTTAAGCTTTAAGTTTAATTCTCATTACCCTACTCTGTAATAATACAGAGTTTGGCTGTTAAAAGTAAGACAGAGATGCTTCAAACTACACTGTTTTTGCTAGGAACTGAGTTTGTTTTGCTAGATGTCCCCAAGAATGACAGAGTCTCAGATACAGACATTATATGCACACACTCAAGTTCAAAACAAAATTTCTGTCATCAAAATAGGCTAGCAATAGGATTTTGTAACTTTACTTATCAAAGATTTGAGTAGTATTGCCTATTTGGCCTAGAGTGTCTTCCCATTTTTTTTTTTATTGAAACATGGTACATTGTAGTCTGTATACAACAGAAAACTAAGCATTTCAATGCTCCTTTCACAGGGCTTATGAGTATACAAATTAAAAATGTTTTAGGAAGAATACTGTTACCTTCCATTACGCACATGTACATATAAGCATAAAATAATCAATCTGTATCTGCGCAACTTTTCCTGTGTCAATCCCAAAAATCAATCCCAGGTGTCATTAGTTATTTAAATTCCATTGACAGCTCCATGAGAAATTCACAGTTGTGCTCATAGTGAGGGGAGGCTCAGGTTGAGTCAGATAACGCCTGATTTTTGGACAGATCGTATTAGACATACCTTTTTAATCAGGGATTACTACGTCAGATGGGGAGCTACTCCTGTCATGCTTTGCCTCCAGGAAAATAAGGTAGATTATTTTCTACTATGAAAGGACAAATCTGATGAGAAACTTTATAACCTGATCTTAGGGAAACAGAAAAACGGAAGTAAAATAACACTGAAACTTTCTTCAGCCACACAAGGTTCCTATCTACAATTTAAAAATGCAAAGAACTTTTACACCTATATTCTTCAAACCTATAGTAAAGCATACATTACTTATTTCACAATTATATTGAAGTTATGTATTAAGTTATGTATAACAATCCAGGAAAACAGTCTAGAATTACAGAATACATCTGGATTAATTTCATGGACATTAGCAACTACAGTTCCAGCTAAAATACTAAATTGAAGCTCGAATTGCAAGCCTAGGTTCTTCACACATCTTCCAAAGCAACATACAATATTTCAGTTATTTGGTCTTTCTAAATTGAATGATTTATAGAAGAATGTATTTAATCCAGCAATGGTGAAATAATGTTGTTAGTACCAAGTAAGAAAAAAGGCACTCAGCATTTACTGTTTTCTGAGCTGGATAATAGGCAGGAGAATAAGCATTATCCCAGAGCTCTAGGCAGGGTCATACAAGTTATTTCCACACATAAGACCCATACATTTGGATAATACAAAGAAAAATTCTCTCCAGAGTGACCTCTTTGATGCTTTCAATATCAAAACTCAAGATTGGTGTGAAATGTAGATGGAAAAAATAGAGATGGGATAGGGAGATGAACCAGGTATCACATCACCACTTTTACTGAGCTGAAAGAAGCCACAATACTACAGGAACTGGCAAATAGAGGCAAGAAGCACTGACTTTGTTCAGACACTCGAAGCTCTCAGCAATGCTGGCTTAGCTCAGCTGCCTACTGTCACAGTAGAAACCTGTAGAAACTGGTAATAGAAGTCAAATCTCTGTCTTGATTTCAATATCACAGACCATAAGAAGAGATACTTCAAGTGGAAAAGGCCTCAATGGGGAACTTCAGGGCATATTTTATTTCCTTTACTCTTCCCTTAAGCTAACCCAAAATGGCTTTTATACTTTTGTGTTTGCCTGTGACTTATTCCCAAGCTGATAAATTATAATTATCACTGAAACAGCTGGATACAGCAGTAGGAACAGGTGGAGAATTTACCCACCTGCTGCAGGTTAATAACTATAAATAGGATAGTGCAAAAACAATTACATTTAAGTTCATACTACTTCTTAGCTACAAGTGTACAAAATGCTGTGCAAAGTCTGGCGGCAGCAGCAGCAGTAACCAGTCCTCCCCACATGCAACCCAGAAGAGAAATGCAATTTGATTCACAGAAACAGGGCACAGAAAAATTCAGGTAGAGTAAGAATTGAGATATTATTAGATTTAAAAACAAGACCAGTCAAAGGGTAAAGAACATGAAAATGTTCATGAAGAGATAAAAATAGATTTAAAGAAACTGGGACAAATTATAGAACACTCTTTTTAAGGTGTTATTAACACTTGCCACATTGGAAGTGAGAATGAAGCAAAAAATGAAACACCCCAAAAAAAGCTTACATTGAAAAATTCATGTGAAGACTGCTCTTCCGAGAGATTTGTTATCTTCATATTTTTCTAGATGCTTCATTTACACAGAAGATAGTCTGTGGTCAACGTGTTTCAGATGATTAAAGCAAGAGGAAGGAAGACGGGCAACCAAACACAGACAAGACCCTCAGGATCTCTGAAATTCCCATGAACCACACCATTCCCCTGGATAAATGGACTGCTACTAGTCCACTTGTCAGAACTTCAGGTGCATGGAAGATATACAAAATGCATTTAGATGGGTTCAGTTCTCTCTAAATGTAAGTCCTGCTTCATATTCACAATTATATAATCATTTATGGAGCTGCATTGGCATAAGGCTAAGTTAAAATGAAGATTAGTCACTCTGACTATGCTGAAGCATCTGTCAAGGATATAATTTCATAGCGTTTTTCTAGGACCAAAGCTACACTTGCCACATTTGCCACATTGGCTAAAATGATAGCTGAATTTAAAGATCACATTTCATTGCAATTCAGTTGCAGTAAAAGAGATCATTTTTATAACTGTCCCATCCCACCACACACCAGAAGTAACACAAAAGATGTTTTGCAAAGGCTGCCTGGTAATCTGACGTAAAACTCCAGTCCTAGAGCCAGGAACATGGTCAAAGGCACGTGCAGTTGATATGGTTTAGGAATCTCCTCAGAAAACAAAAGAAATGGCAGGATGAAAAACTGACACACTGACCTTTCCTAGAGTTGACACACTGGCAGAGTAGCAAGCAGGGACTAAACTACAACTACACCTGACCAGTCCCTGAGATACTCAGTTTAGCCCCATTCACATATGCAGGCAAAAACAAGTGCTTGTATGAAAGAATACTCCTGTGAAGAGCCAGTGGTTTTAATTAAAAGAAGCAACAAAATAATACATCCATAAAAACTTGGAAAATTGCTAGCACAAAACCAAGATGTGGCAGTATGTAACAGTAGCTACAAGAAATGTGATAAAACAGACTGAATATATCCCATGCTGGAATATAGTGCAGTGACAGACATAGCACAGACAGAGCAGAGGAAGAGTTATTTCGAGAACTTTCTTCCGAGACGTGTGTTTGTTGCCGATCTAGAAGTTAAAGATCTTTAGCTAGATACATAATTTGGCAACCAAAACCAGTAGTACAACACACAGAAGAAAGTTTTAAAGTAGGTAAGTGATTATCAGAAGCTCAGTTTCTACATTAATGTAAATGAAACCAGACAAATGAGAACAGATGTTGTCTTGGGGCAATTATTTACCATTGCTAATGCATGAAAGTACAATAAATGTAGCTATTAGCATAGGAATGCTTTCATTCAGCTGTAATCTCAACATTAGCTAAATTAAAAGAGAAGGTAATAAACCTGAAGATACCTTTTCCTTCTCCACATTAGAAAAACATAACATACAAAGAGAAAGCAGAAGAATGGAGAAAGAAACCTTTGCAATGTCTCCATAACCGTATAAAAAGAAGAAGCAGTGCCAAGCACAAAGCTTACATCTCACTCCACAAGTGAACTTTAAAAAAAAGGCAGAAGGGTTCAGATCTAGTGATCTGACTAAAGACCCACTTTGCAAGTGATTCATTTTATTAGACCTTAACATGTGGAGTGCAAATTTCCTTCTTCTTACCCTAGTCTTGTCATATTTTGTGGAAAAAAAAGGCAAAGACAAGACTATTCAACTTATGGAAGAGGTAATATTAAGAAATGAGGTTTTTTTCTAAGCAATTCCTTATGCCCTGATTCAATGAAAACCCATTCTGTTTTCCAAGATGTTTTAGTTAATATGGTACTAGGATGAGGGCTATGCATGATGTCGAAAATGGTCAGTGGTTGGCTGCAGAAAGCTAGAGTTCTGTTTTTCAGTTACCACTTTTTCTCCATGTCCCAGATCACTTTGAAGCTAGACTAAATTCTTACAATAAATGATTTAAATAAGAATCTTTATTTGACCACGTGATAATTAGTACATAAAAGAATGGAACTAAATGAAGACTTTGCCTACCATTAATGAGTAAAAAAACAATACAAACCCAAACAAAAGTGACACAATCAAAATTTGGTGGCACATGAATCTTCAGAACAGTAAAAGAAAAAGTGGTTTGCTCACGAATCTGACAGTCCTTACTCTACAGATGATGGCACGTTTTTGCTTTTTGCTCAGCCATGCCTCAAAGAAGATTTAAACTGAGAGATCATCTTCAATTACACTGTTCACAGGCAGAAGAAATCACTTTTTTCAATTAGTCTAACTTAGCATTTAACACAAACCATACAGTCTTATCCAACCTGAGACAACCTCTATTATATAAACACCATCTATTTTTTTTTTAATTTCCGTGGCATTTCTGATAGTATGTCCTCATGTCATAACAATAGATAAATAGCATAGTATCACCAATTCTCACTGCTTTGTTGCAATAACTAGTTGTGCTCAATCCTGTACATCTTCTGATTCTCTAAAATTAACGGTGTTCAGTTTGCAGTGAGAATTGTTTTCCTCAAGAGCTCTATGCTATTTATATTCAATAGATACTCAAAAAATCTTTAAAAAGCTAATCTTAAACTCATCCCCATGAAAACAGACTGAAAATATATTTTTCTCTGTTTCTAGAGGTCTTCTCTTTGTTTACATATAAAGTAATTGTTACAGCTTCTTGGAAGCCCTTCCAACATGTAAGGCTTTGTTTGAACAACAGTCATAAAAATATATGTTTTGTGTAAAACAGGAATAAATTGCCAAAGACTTCTTGGCTTTTCAGTCCATCACTCCGGTATTACAGCACACCAGAATTCTGGTTAATCTAGGATTCATATGCCCAGCTGCTTCCTATCCCAGAGTATGCGCTAGAATTTATGTTTACAGCACAGTAATGTTTAACTAATCTAAACTCCTCTTTTTGACCGTAAGATCACGCTTTTCCTTTGCCAGCAAGTTATTCATTATACAGCATCTCTTTATGCAAAAGCATTATAGTATCCAACAATGGGAATAAACAAACAAAACTGATCTGTGTATTCATTTTAGATAAACACACATAAGGAAATACTAAAATTAACCTTTCTGAAAATCTGCAGACATCTTGGCTCTACAAAATAGGAGTAGTAATCTCTCAAAGACAGATTCCTGATAATTTCTGATGATTTTCATTCGTAGCTAGGTCAGAGCAGGACGTATGGAAACAACCAAAAGTTCTCTCTACTGAACACCAGGCATTAGGCAGTAAATATTCTGAATACTGATATACAAGCAGATGGAGACTTCCTAGAGTTTAATACTTCCTATTTTAAAAGCTGTTGTCGTCATTTATATTTCAGTAGCATTTAAAAACCACATCTAGAATTGTGCTGAACAAAATGGAAAGCAAACAGAGCTGGCAGAACAAACAGTCAAGTCAATAACTGGAAAGAGAAAATGCAAAACATTGCCCACGGATGGTCAGTTTTAGAATCAAGAGTTCCAAATACCCAGTTCAAGTCCACGTAAAGCTAATGTTATGATTTACTATGGCTGCAGACATCCACTTGGATGAAAAAGATGGCTTGCCTGCATTTAATAACTTAAAGTTGAATTCCGTTCTCAAATAAACTGGTGCATATGAGTGAAATTCTACTGTGTCAGTGCACCTACTTCAGATTCACACTGATTTAAATGAGAGCAAGGGATGGGCTGTAATCTGCTGTCTGACATAACAGGTCAGAGGTTCACATGGAAATGTTACATATATTTTATATGATAATTATAATAACCATCTTCTTGCATAAAGAAAAATTATCTGATGACATAATGGGAAGAATTATTAAGTGGACGCAGATTTGGGGCTACTTCATCATACCTGCTGACTAACTTCTCACTGTGTGGTACTCATATGTATTCATGGTGATCTTACCTTTTATAAATGGAGGATGGTCAACAGCTGCCAAGAAAATTTGCAAATCTAAGCCTGGGACCAGACTTGGTGGGAAATTCGCCTTTAGCTCCTGCCCTTCCTCCAGCTGAGCTGTAGCAAAAGTGTCATTATGGTTCTTGGCTGTGCCCTGGTGCAGAGGAAGATACTCAACTTCTGAGCCTAAGATTTCATTTCATTCCTACTCTGAGTCTGAAATTTCAGGCAAGCGGAGCTGGACTGGCCACAGACTTTTACAGAAAAGACCATGGATGTCACTGCTTCTGGCTATTACACATAATCCAGCCCCCCAGACTGAGTCTAATCTGGGATTTAAATCTCAAAATAAAAATATACACTCAATCCACACACAAATAACTTCTATTCAAACCATACTTACAGACCTGTAATACATAAATGTTTCCTTCTTCAGCTTACACAATAATTAAATCTTCACTAAACATCAGGATATTAGGGTTTAAAGAAGATTTTTTTTTCCCTTTCCTAGAAATGAGCTATAGAGTTGAATATTACAAAGTCTTTTTGGTTTGTCAAGATAATTTTGTGTTTACCACAATAAAACTGTCTCTTTCACAACATTGGTTTAACATAATTTTTTTCCCCACTATGCTATGTCATCATCTATTAGAGATAATGAAAGAACAAATGCAAATAAGCAGTGATTTAAAATACTAGCATGTAGTAACACCTCTGTCAGGCAACCTTGGAACATCTGTCAGAATTTTAATCATATATTATAATAGGCAAATAAGTACTGTTATGAGTAGTGATAAACACAATAACTCACACTATTTTAAACATTGAAGGACAAACTCTTTACTATGGTAAACCAACACAATCTCATAGCAATGATACAATTTGATGTGTTGATATGCAAAGTCTGGCAATTCCTACATAAAATAAAGTTGAAGATGAATATATCTTTATTAAATGTGACAGATACAATGGTGCCAAGTAGCTCAGCACAGAAGAACAAGACATTATCATAAAGTTTAGATGGACAACTGCATTAACTTTCAAGTAAATTTGACTCACAGTGGCAATAGCTTTATCATCTCTGAGAAGCTGAGATGGTTTCTTATGGCTATCAGAAATATAAACTGCCATAACAGGCGCAGTCTATGCCTGGACCAGGAGACTGTCAAAAAAGGTTTGCATTATTATATGTAAACATTAAATCCCAAACAGCACCGCAAATGGCATATTTCTGTATTTCTTTGCACTTGCTAGCTGTCTTCCAAAATATTCCTGCATATAGTGTTTGCAGTAAGATTATGTCATTAGAGCAACCAGCTACACACATGGAACAGGATGCCTGGACCTCTGAACCCTGCCTCTACTCCAGAACCAGCTTTCTAATTAGACAGGCTACAGAGAAAGAATTTAGAAACACTGAACAGCCATCTGTCTAGGAAAAGCAAAGCTTAGCTAGGATTGAAGCTGGCAAAGGACATCAAGGGCAACAAGAATAGTTTCTATGCTAAATATGCAAGAAAAGGTCTGGACAAGAAAAACGTGGGCCCACTGCTAAACGCAGTGGATATGGCACTCTTGCTGCAAAGAACATCTGAGCACCTTGGGCTGTTTTAAAAGGACCATAGCCAGTAGATGTGATTGAGCACTTTTACCCAGCAGTCGTTAGATCTAACACACTGCATCCAGTAGCATTCTCCCAGTACCAAAATAAGAGTGACAAACTGAAGAAAGTTCAGTAAAAGGAAAGAAAGATGGTTAGAGGCTAGAAAAACTCCCTTGTGAGGACAAAAGGAGGGAAGAAGGATGGTTCAGCATGCAGCAGTCTGTTTCAGGAGACTAACAGAAACCTAAGGTTACATATGAGATCATTGAGAAGACAGATCCAGGCACTTCAAAATGATGCCCACTGAGAGGACAAGAAACTGCAGATATAAGCTTAAACTGAATATATGGAGAACTTTTTTCACTGCGAGGACTTTAAATGTTTGGAATAAGTTGTCCACAGATGTTATGCAGCCTCTGTTCATGAAGGCATTCAAAACTAGATATCAAAGTCCTGACCAACCTGGTGTCGTTCACAAACCCAACTTTGAACAGGTGGTTGGACTAAATAACCTACTGATGTCCTTTCTAACCTCAGTCATTGCATCTGCAATTTAAATGTTTATGTTAGTTTTCTAACATCCCATGTCCCACCTGTTCTACTTGCCGTGTTCAGATGTTGTTGCACTGCACGCGTCATCAATGAGGTCTTGCTGACACAGTCAACACCCTTATTTACAGAGCCTGGTCATGGTCACTGATGACAGAATTGACAGCAAAAGATTCAGTAGTATCACCACTAATACAAATGGAAGCATAAATGATAAATGTATATTAGCACTGACTCAGACACTTGGTCATCTTGTTAATCTATTCAGATTCAGCAATCTGTAGAGACACAGGTGGTCTTCAAAGTGCAACTTCAAAATTTATGCCTTCAGTATGCGCTTTAATTGTAGTATTGCTTCAAGATTCCATTCATCCAAATTTCTCCTCCAAATTCTAGTCTTTTCTCCTCCTTGCAATAATATGCGTAGAATAAAAATGCTTTTAATATATTTTCTTATATGAAACATGCTCTGTTGTCTTAAAAAACAACTCCCAAATAAAATAATTGCATATTTAGAAAAGCCTGAGACAAGATTTAAAAAGTACTGAGCAATCATGTAGAACTGCCTAGATACAGTTTCTGAATTTCTCTGTAGCAATTGTGGACATGTAACTAAAGTTTCTAATCACAAAGTAATTACATATTTTAAACTTCCACATCTACGCACATAGAAACAGAGCAGTACCATGAAAAGCCAGCGTGCATCACTTGAATTATTGTACCACATTAGTCACCTTCTTAAAGGATTTTATTTATCATAATGGTCTTTGCTCAGTAAGAATGAAATTTGTCACCTACTTTCTTGATAAGCTTTCTCTTTCTTTCTGAAAAGTTCAGTCAAACAAACTGAGCTCCTTATAGAAAAAGTCACTCTTTCAAAAGGATGGGACACAGCAGCACCCTACCCATAACCAGAAGGCTGAAGGAATCAGATTACTCATGTGAAAGTTTTTACTTGCAAGACTAAGGCTTGAAATGTGAATTTCTGAAATTTGCTGAAAATCCTTCGAAGCCTGGTGAAGTAATGTTTAGGGTTCTAATGCCATATCCCTGAACATGTCTGGAAATAACTACTAATGAGAGCCAAAATTTCTCACTTAGCTAATCAGTTTAGAAGATGAAGCTCTAAAATCCTAAATGCCACTATGAAAATATATCCCAGAGACAGAAAGCAAGCACTGAAACTGGTATTTAGTTCTGCTGCTGTTAGTTCTTAATCTGACTTATTTCAGTCACATCCTGTCAGACAACACTATCTGCTAAAACCAAGAAACATAATTCTATTGATTTGAACAGTTGCTACATGATTCTGATTGAGCAATGCCAGCCTCTCTGAAACCACAGTCATCCCATCAATTCTTGAGAAATAAACCAAGGAAAATTACATTTATGTTAGCTATTTGATTAATTTTGAGACTCCTTTCTTCTAAAAGACATCACCATCTTGTAACTCCTTCCCTTATCTCACCTCCCACCTTACTTCAGTCAGCTTAATAGGACCATGTTGACAGACAGCTTGTCGCAAGAGTAGGTGCTGTGGAACTCCAGCATGGGCAAAGTGCATCTCCTTCTCATGGGACAACAAATGGAGAAGAAATTACTTGTGCTGTGCCTTCCCTTTCCTTTCATACACACACCATAATAGCTTGAACACATCTGTCTACTTTACAAGCTGTTGGTTCCATAAATTTTCCACCTGTGATGAAGAATGAAGGCCACTGCAAAAGTTAAGATAATTCTCCTGCTGAGAACTCTCCACATAGTATTTGCAGACTCAGCTTTCCCTTTTAGTAGCTTCCTGTGGGAAGAAGTTTTAAAAACTGGATAGTGTGAGGAAAGCCTGTCCTCAATAAATGATTTTGAGAACTTCATAACTTTTAGACTCCACTGAGCCGAGGAAAACAACCTGATTAATTGAATTGATCAACTTGGGACTGATCATCGAAATCCATTCCTGTGACTAAGATTGCATGACTTTCTGCCTTTATATTTGCAGGTCGTGCATAATTCAAGCATACACTGCTTTCACTTGCCTCACTTGGAATTACATTGGAGTGTTCATCCGGAGTCTGAATCAAAAACTTTAGAAAAATGGACCTCCTGTATCCTGTTTCTATGCACTACAAGGTCTTTATTTTATTCTGCTCTTATATAGATAAACCCTTCAACATCTAGCATCCAAGCATTTAATAGATCAGACTCCCAGCCTTTTTGACTGAACAAAAAAAAAAATTGATCAAAGTTAAAAAGAAGTGATAAAGTAAGGTAGTGATTCAGAGTCTTCATTGGAAACCAAATGGCTTACAAAAGTCAGATAAGCCTTCAAATGAATCACTTGCAATGAATCTTTGCGCTCCCCTACATTTACCCCATCAAATGTATTCTAACCACCATAAAATGCAATATGCAAAAATATACACACCATCTGCAGATACATAAGGAAGTGATATACAGCATGAATCTATGCATTTGAATCTCTAAATACTTCCATTATGGTTTATGGTGCTAAGAATAGATAGCATAGGGACTGAAGCCCAAAATTAAATCATGACACAGATAATGTAGAGCCCTTCTTTTCAATACTTGCATAGAAATAATTATATCTGCCATATTCTTCCATGCTGAAGCACTGGTTTCTGGTTTGGTACATTCAGGAGATATAAGGAATATAACTGGAAGGAAATACACTTTTGCTAACTTGACTTATTAGTTTTTATTGCATTAACTTGCAAATCATCATCTTTCTGTCAGCACTTACTTTCTACTTACCTTGTTTCATTTCTCCTAATGTCTAAAAAATGTATCTACTTCTTGGTAGTTAAATATGATGTTCATATGTTTAATTTCTCTATCAAGTGGAAAACAGGCAATTAGAATGGCTGCTTTAAATGGCTGGAAATAAAAGGCAGAGAGAAGAGAATGATACTATAGCAGTACTAGTGTTTCAAACACAAAATTAAAGATATATCTCTTCTCAGACAGATTTAGTGCAACAAACGAAGTCAAGTTCAGAGAAATAAGTGATGCCAATGAAAGAGCAGATGCCACCTGTCAGCAGAAATAAATATTTTTATGTGAACAGAAACTGTACATGTAAGATACTTTCAAAAATGTGAAAGGTCTTAGAAGGTGTGTCAGGAGAAGGACTAGTTTCTAACTAGTATCTGACCCTACTTTATCAGCAAGTACATATTTTGTACTTAAAAATTCAAAGTATGACTTCTTAAAACACTGTCAATTTACTGGCTTTCCTTTTCAATGAAGGAGTTGCGTAAATAAGATTCCAATGCATAAAGAGAGGAACCTGTGAAGAAGAAACTGAATTTCCATTGCAAGGATACCTTGATTTCTCCTGTTTTCAACTACAGACATACAAACTTTAGTAATGAAAGGAATTAAATGCTTTTCATTGCATTGGTCAGTGATTCCTTATAGACTATGAGGCCACTTTTTTACAATCTATGTAAGCACTAGGAAATTAATTAAAAGGGATATTAATACCCTGCAATGCACACAGAATTAATCCAAGTCATAAGGACAAAATGAGTCAGTTGGAATAAAGCAAACTGAGGGGAAAAAGCCATCCAAGAAATGCAGTCACTATCATTGCTTCAGATTCAGAAAGAAAATTACAGTAAATTTTCCTTGACATGCTCTGAAAATTACACCCTGCATGCTGATGAAGACCCAAACATTTCACCCCAATTCCTTTTATAATTATCATACATCAATAATTGTTTGCTACTAATTATGAATTTATAATATCTGCTCTGGTAGAATTTCATTCTAGTGATAACACATCATTTCTGATGTCATATCCCTGGATCTAAAAGGCAAATAACTACTTTTTTTTTTAATAGCAAGTTTAGATCAAAAAATACAGATTATGTGCTTGTAGAGAATTATTAATTCTATATGGACAAGTCATCCAAATAAAACATTATTTAAGAGTATGAAACACCTCATAAATCCTATTGGAATGTAGGGATTAACTGTTTTCACATCCATAGAGATTCAGAAAATAGATCATTACTGAACAAATTTTCACTGCAGCATACTTCAAAGCCTTGTAAATTACAGTGGTTTTAAAGCCTTGCACTTGAGAAAATGCATATACTGATTCATGATGCAACAACAAAGTTCTGAAACTGGAAAACCCATCACTAACTAATGAGGTTACCTCATTAACCCTGCATTTTTTCTCCTCCGCCTTGGAGGAAAAAGGACAGTTTAAAACCAAAAATATTTAATGTAAAAGATGACAAGACAAAGGAGACCCAGAGTTAATAGAAGAAAATAGCATAATTTCAAATACAAACAAGAACTTTCAGCATGTATGGATAGGAAGCTGATTTAGGAGGAGGAGAAAGTAGACAATGGCATTTAGCTGAACTGATTCAAATATAAATATTCCAGATATACAGATCAGGTTCAAAGTTCAGCTCTTGGAACATCCTATGCAATTTTGCTTGGACTGTCTTCTAACTATTCCTTTCCTCCAAAAAGATATGTGTACCTTTTGCTGTTGAACATGTTAATATAACTTGGAGAAGTCAATATACACCTCCCATGGAGAAGATCTGCTAGGACATATTTTGTAGATATATCACAATAATCCAAAATCTGTGCTTTATAGAATCACTGTCTGTGTGAAGCTCACTGATATTCAGTGACTAATGACCAATTTAAAATTAGTATTCCTTAGCATGGACTGATCTGGGTTTCCTCTGGACCCTGTCACCTTCAATAATATCTGTAAGTTGTGTTTGCAGCAAAATGCTTCACTTCACCCTGGTGCCATGGTGCTGTAAGACACAACATGGGTGTTCTGTGCCCTTGAGCATGGTATGAAAATAAGAGGAGGCATTGGGTAAAAGCCATGCTAGAATGCTTGCAACATCCTGGGTTGTCTTCACTAGGAGCATAGCTAGCAGGTCTAGGAAGGTGATTATACCCCTGTACTCTGTACTGGTGGGAGAGTTCTTTGTCCACTTCTTGGCTTCCCATAAAATAGAGACATGGAAATGTTGGAGCAAGTCCAGTAAAGGGACTTTACTGAAACTTTAATCCAATGTCCACTTCTGATTTTAAATGAAAAATAGAAAACTCTCCTATGAAATATCAAAAAAACAAGAGCCAGAAAGTAGAATATGTTGAAACTTTACTGTTGTACCCAATTTTCAGTGTCAATTTGACTTTTGAGCAAACAAAATATTTAGTGCATATTTCAATACAAAAACATTTAAGAAATAATAGATATTTAAAATATTCCAGTTTTTTTCCTACTGTAATTCAAAAGCAAGAAGAGAGCATCTAAAACTGGATAGGTGCCCAGCTTGGTTTTCTTGTACTATGTCAGAGTTCAATATTTCATGAATTACTGTGGGAAAATAATATTTATATAGACATTTAAGTGTTGGTGTGTTGGTTTGGGGGAGGGTGAGGAAAAGGAACAGGCATCTCTGACAGCTTTTCCAGACAGTAAAGGACTTAATATCATGCTCTAAATGTACAAAAATATAGTTAATAACTAGTATCCTGAAGACAATAGCTAAGAGTTTGTCAGCAGTCAGAAGAAAAACATATTTTTCTTCTCAAATAATAGGGAAGATACAAAACTTAAGATCAATTACAAAGTGGTGCTTCAAAAAAAAATTCAGATATTTGTATTGACAACTACTGATGAGGATCAGAGTTACATCAACATCTTCAGTGTACTCCTGTATTTGCAAATGTGTACAATTATGAGAATGCCATTGTAAAACCAAACAAATCACAACAATGCACTCATGGATGTCAACAAAGTAGCCAAAAATCTAAAAAAAGAGAAAAAAAAAATATAAATACATCTGGACTCTTTAGCACAATTATTCAGGTAACCACAAAATCTTCCCCAAAAAATTAACTGCATGCATTAAAATAGTGTACATAAGAATAAGATTTCATATGTTCAATTTCTAATCTCTGTATATGACAATTGGACCATTTCCAATGGTGAAGGCTGTTTGCTAAGGAAAAAAAAAAGGAAAAACAAAAATAAAACCCAACAACAACAAAGAAATTTACTAACCTAGAAATACTAAAAACAGAAGACCACCAGATGGTCTTTCAAGTCTTGTCCTTAGCAGCCTAAGTTACCTCACTGTCTGAGTAATTTCATTAACCTCCAAAACACAGATGGAAAACTAGTACACCTCATCATTCTTCTCCGTGAGTGTTCTGGTCAGATACAGCCTACTGGCTCTTACTTTTTTTTTTTAATAGTGATGCAAAAATATATTTTTCCCCCCTTCCCCCCCAACTCAACAGCATTTTGTGCAAAATTCAGCCAGAATAGTTCAGCAGCAGCTAATCCCCCTCTTCAACATCAGTCTGTGACCTCCTGTTTCAAATGCTGCTAGACAGCATCTCCAGCAGCTTACCGGCATGAATCTAATCGCCTTTCCACTACTATATAATGGCTTAGGTTCCCCTCAGCCTCCATCCTTACTCTTCATAATACTAGAGAAATCAATTTAATAGATAAATAACATTAAATCTAAAGCCAGGTTTGTTCTTATTCTGGTCCACTGAACTATATGTGTTTCAGAATTACTAAAAATAATTACTGGCCACTGTCTCCTCAAATGACACACATTCTTTCCATTATTCTGGGAGAAATATTAATGTATAGAATACAAACAGAAATCAGTAAGTGCCTCCTCGTGGTCATTTCATCTCTTCCATTACCTCTGAAGGTTTATTTTTACAGCTGGTCACACTTATTACAAACAGTTAAAATTGGTTGCAAAATTACTTTGATTATGCTCAGTCTATCCCATTACGTTTAATACCACACCACAGTAGTGGTTTTTAGAATTACTTTGTGTGAAATGTTGACCTTTTTTTGATATACTGTCGTGGTATGATGAACATTCGGCTTTTGGTCAGCAGAAACATGACATGAAATTTTTAACATATGCAGGAATTGTAACTTCTTTAACATAAATAGCTTTGTTCTTCAAGAAATGAGATCACAAAAGGTATGCAAATCTATCTGTCCTACTACACTCAATCACATTAACAAATATTCAGGGAAAAATGTCGTGGTGTCAGATATATAAAATCCTCAGATATTTTCCAAAATGCTATTATAGCATTTGTTCCTTGGAAGAGCTATTCATATTCCTGGAATATTAAAAAAAAATTTATTTGAAGCTGGTCCCTATAGGGAATCTATCAGAATACCAAAACTATGTATGGGTTCTTACAAAAAAGCTAAATATTTTATATTTTTATGGTCACACAAGTTATGACAATGTCTCCACATACCATTAATGTGATAAGATAGCATGTGATGTCTTACCTAGGCACCAAAAAAAAAAAAACCCAAGAAAAGGAATTGAGGCACTTAACATACATTAGATTTTGTCTGTTTGCTTAAGAAAATCTGAGAGTGGGTCATTGGGTCTTATATTGAAGTTAACTAAATCTCACACCAATATCTAAAGTCACTAAATTAAGCAATTTTTTTTTTCCAATAAAACATGAACAAAAATGTATTTTTCTGTAATGGAAGAGAAAAACATGAAATAGCTTTATCTCAATAAATTAAATTCTCTTTAAATTACTATTATAAAGTTGAGTAGAAAAATTCAAACAATCAATACCAGCTTAGCTTTCAAAAGACTTCTTTGTCATTTGATAATGGGAAACCAACCAAATTTCTAATGAAGTAACAGAGAAGAAAATCACCTGGCTCAAGGCCAGGTCAGTAATTTTCCTGATAATCTGTTTTAGCTTTGTGACTCCAGCTTGACTGTCTCTAATACACTAGTCTATAAACTATCTGCACAGGAGTAAAATAAACCACACACAAGAATCAACACTGAAAGCTCTGGATTAATCATTCACCTAAGTACTTTATCTTTCAAAAATGCAAATGTATCTAAGATGGAATAAATGTATGTAAGTAAAGAAAAACGTTCATTGCAAATGAACTCCAAGTGGATGAAAAATAGTCAGATAGACAGGAGCTGTGTGCCAGCAGCAGTGCTGCAGTAGACATCTCTTTGGATTTCACACCATCAGGGGCCAGTACCAGCACTAATAAAAGCCATCTGTCCTTACATGGCTTTATGTCTATATTTCATTGTTGGTTTCAGTGGAGTTCTTTGTTCAGAGGGGCAATTTGGAAACTTTTAGAGACTAGAATAAAGAAAATAAATAACAGGCAATTAATCATGGTATTAGTCCTTCCAAAGGTCACACTATTATTTTGAGCAATGAGACCAATCTTCACTCCTTGCATTTAATTTCAGGGGAAAAACAAAACCTAATTTTATGGTCATAAATACTGAAAAGGAAAATTAACAAGAATGCAATCTTGTAACTAATGCCTTGAGTAATAACTGTGGAGATTTAAGATGCCTTGCTTTCAAATATTGTCCCAAGATCACATTTAGAAATACACCATGAAAACCTGACTACCAAAAAATGAAAGTGCATTTGTGTGTATAATTTCCTCTAGACCAAGCAGCCCTACTGAACTGCAAGCACCTATTCAGAGAAAGTTGTGCGAAAGAAAGGGTGTTTCATTTCCCTCTCCTGTGATGGGGAATTCAAACAAAACCATCACAGGACATGTGATGACTGAATAGGTTATCTGGATGCAGTGGTTCACTCTATTGAAACTTGAGTGCAGACTCATGGGGTCTTGGAGGAAATTACGAGAAAAGAAGCCTGGCTGTACCATGGCAGCAGCAGGCCTGAGCTGAGGATGACAGTCCTGAAGTCACCTATTTGCAGATCTGTATTTTTCATATATCACTGAAGAACAAATAAACTTGCAAACTACCACCACATCACACTTGGCCATGAGCAGGCTTTATTATTATTGTTATTTATTAAAGTAACTGCAGCTGGTAAGACTAATGCCAAGCAGTACTGCCTCTGGTTGAATTATTCTCAAAGACACGCCAAAACTAGACCCCAAAAGATGTTTCCATGTCTGGACTCCAAAGGGGCTTAAACAGAAGCTAGACACTGCTCAAAAGGAACAGCTCAAGCCATGTGCAGAAGACAGAAAATCAGGCCTCTCTAAAATCATCAGGTCAAACCTGGGTTTTTTGGAACACAGCTTTAGCTGAGGCATCAGAGAAGGACACAAGCTCCTAATATCCTTACAAGTATCCGTCTGTCTTTAAGCATTTAAGTACCTCTGCAAGTATGAATACCAGAAATCTAATTCTGTTGATGAAGCTGAAGATCTTCAGCCTTATTTAAAAAGTGAATTCAGGCATTAAATTTTTAAAAAATATTTATCTGTGTTCCATTTTGACTAAATCAGCCATCAGACTCATTCCATAATAGTCCTTTCATTCTGTATATATACAATATATGTTCTTTATAGGAAAAATGGAAGAGGTGAGTCATTCTGCTTTGAAAAATATTTCCACTTTATTTTTTTTTTTCTATTATACATAATGAATAAGTTAAACAGAAAAGTAGGATCCCTAATTTGGAGTGAAATTAATTTTATTCTGACAGTCAAGAAATATAGTGGGGTTTTCATCATCTTACATGCACTGTTTTACAATGCCAGATTTTATCTTTCAAAATAATAATTAGCAGTAGTTTTAATATTTTCTCAATTATAAAGAATTATCATTTAATGGATAAAATTTCTATAAATGTTAGGGAGTACATTGTGCTAGCCTATTATGTTCTGTATTATTTAGTTACTTTATTAAATAGTAATAGCATGCACTTTCTTACAATCAAAATTTTAAAAGGATCTTTAAAGGGAGAGGGAAGAAGCAGAGAAGATAAATTATGCAACTGAAAGGAGTGGTTGTTTTTCTCTTTGTGTCTTTAGTGCAAATTCTTCTTCACTGTGTTTCCCAGACACCATCTGTTTCCAAAAAACTCAACACCAAACATAAGGAAGAAGATAGGAATTTCTTATAGGAGCTAAACCTGCCAGTTTGCAGAGTGGTCTGAGCTTTTTCAAGTAGGAAATATATGACAGTACAGAGCTGTTAATTAATTAAAGATAGGCAATGGGTGTCACCTCAGATGATGCAGTACTATTTTAGGGATTTTCATTAGAATAACACACAGATTATTAGTTTATAATATTGCTGCACACTTGTTTTAAGAAGTCCAAAGCACACCTGGGCATTCAACAGCAGGGTTTGATTCACTTAGTATATAGGTTTGGAGTTTTTTAAATTACTTTTTAAAGCCTACTTTTGAACCTTGAATATCAGGTCACACTTGTTCAGGGCCTCACTCCATTTCACATATCAGTAAAGTCTTAGCAAAACAGAATCTAGCAGAATTATTTACACTGGGTGCTCAGTCACCTCTGCCAGCACCCTTTCTGCAGGATTTTGGGAGGAGGTAGAAGAACCCAACATGTATCCAGGTATATGACACCATGCCACCACAAAATCGTTCCCTTCATCTCCAGCTTATATCAGCTCAAAATGCTGTTTACTGCTACTTCTAGAAGTTCCACCTAGAAGAGCAAGGTCCCAGTTTTTCCACCTGGTAATACTATGGAGTTTAATGATAACACTGTGCTTATTAAAAGAAAAAAAATATATATATTTTAGCTTTTCCCTCTCTCCATACTATGTGGGGACAAGAAAAAATTATTTATTTAGCTAGGTCTAATAAGTAGGAGTGGGAAAATGAGTTGTCAGAAAAACATGTAAATTTTTTTGGTAAGTTATACATCTATTTATATTTTAAAAAATATATATAAGGATATAGATTGAACAGACACCACCAAGCTTTATAGATTCTTGACATTATATGTACCCATGTAAAATAATTTCATACAGACTATATGTGCTGTAATAAACATATTAAGAAAAATCACTCTAAATTTGTTTATATTATCTATTCTGATCACATCTCTAACAGATTACATCTTTTTCAAGCAAAAAATCCATAGCAAGTCAGAGATATGATGTCTTTTCTGCCCTTCTCCAGTCCTCCCTGTCCTTCTCCATCATTCAAAATAATTCTCTCTTTTCTGTAGCCCCAGTAATTTATTTCACACATGGAACATTCTTTACTTCCCAGTACCTTTCCAGGTTATTTTATAGCTATCAGTAGATTAAAAAGTGCTTCTGTTGTTCTCCTGGCAGTTCTATTAGATTAAATCCATTTGCATGGTCACATATACACACTTCACATTTTCAGTTCATTCTGTTCAAAATGGTGAATCTATTAAGATGTTATGTTTTCATATTGCCCATATAGAATCTAAAAATCTGGATTATTTTATTTTTCCTTAGTTTAGCTTTTAAATCATCTTTTAAAAAATGTTTTATTACTGCAATAATTTATCACAGGTTCCATATTCCTGACTTCAACATACATAATTACATTATAGACAACAATCTCTGCTCCTGCCCAATATTCTGAACAGTTCACTGAGTTTCAAATGCACAAAATGGTCGTTGCCACACATTTCATTTCTGGCTTCAGCAGTTCTGATCTTGTGCTTTGTTACTAAAAATAGAGCTGCTTCAAACTACCTGAGCTGGAAAGCTAATTACAGAGCCAGTAAACAGTTCTCCTCCCCATTGAGCAAATGGCAGAATAAGAAGTCTGCTAATGCACTAGGGCTCCCATGGTCCTGTGGGTCTCTGAAATCTATCAAGTGTCATTTATTTAATCATTTGTGGGTGTTTGCATCCTGGATAAATTATCATTTAAGTAAATAACTGTTTGACTGTTGGATCAACAAACCAGGGAGAAAAAGAACAATCAACTGATTTTAAGAAAAAGTACTCTAGCCTAATTCTCTGCTTGCACAAATCAAAACAATTTCACTGAAGTAAATACCATATTGTTGATTTTGACTAGGTAAGAGTCTAGTTCTATTTTCTGCAGTAGAGGGGTTATTAGAGGACTGACTGTTTGCAGCAGCTTAAAGACTTTTTTCGAAAGTTATTTCTGTCACATACAGGCAAGAACAAACAACTGCCACTGCAAGGAAGCACGTTCTTCCCTTAAAAGTATTTTCAGCCATGTCTGCAGTACAGCAGCACACTGCCTGGAAAAAATTCCCTGCTGAGAGATCTTAAGGTGGAAGTGCCCATGGGATTTACATGCTCCTCTGTATTTGACAGTGAAACATTGGTTACCCTATTCCATTGGATTGATCCTTATGACGTAGCCTCATATAAGCTTTGTTGGCAGCAAGGGCTCAGCCATCACTCAGTCAATAACACTCCACTCATTTTCAGCCATTACTGAAGAATGAACATGTAGACAGTACATAAGCAGCTGTCACAATAACTGTGATACATCTGCAGGTCCAAAGCAAAACTAAGATATGCATTATGTTTGTTCATCCAAAATCACTTCTGAGGCCAAGAAAGCATGTAGCTTCTGGAATTGTATTTTTTATCTGAATGCACAGTATAGGAATAGAAGAATTAGGTAGAAAGCCACCAGAAAGATCAATTTTAAAAAGCGTTTATATTTCTCCTTCCTAACCCCGAAAGAAAAAGAGAGAAGTAAATAAAATCTCCAAGACTGTACTGAATACATTAGAAGAATATGGTGGAGGAAAACAGCATGCAGGTGAGCATTAACTATTTCCTCACCATCATGCTTCTGCCATGTAAAAGGTATATACTGTATACTGTGCATCCAGGGACAGAACTGCTATCTGAAGGTAAATACATTATTTACACAGCTCATTTGGGAGATGAAAGGATGAGCTCCCTCTTCTGTCTGTCCAATCTTTATGAAAAGGAAAGTCAGGATGCCCTCAGCTAAACTAATCATCTCCTGTTGTGAAGGAAAACTAAGTTGCCACTTTTTAGCAAAACTGATTGGAAAAAAGAAGGTAGGACAGCAAATGTGGACAGAGGTGGAAATGTGTAGTATAAGGAAAAACAAAATCCAAGCAGGAGCCAAACGAGAGACAAAGAAAGGCATGAGGAAGTCATATTAAAGAAAATCAACCATATTTTAACTCTGCATATTCTAAAGAGCAGAAACAGAGAGAATCTTCTAACAAAAACAGTGATGAAAACCCAAAATAGAGTACCAGTCTTCTCATCTTAGCCAGAAGAAATCCAGGAAACATGTCTGCACACGACAAGGCAGTCCCACACCATCACAACTAAGTCAACTCTGAAGAAGACAAGTCGTGCACCGGGATTTGCGTAGTTGTCATTTGAGCAGTGTTTCACCAGAACTGACACATCTTGTTTCCATGGTACTCTGTGTACGTATACTAGAGTGCCTCTGGAAAAAGTCACATGCATTTTTCACATTTAAACCTGTCTAAGAGTGTGTGTGTGTGTGTGTGTGTGTGTGTGTGTGTGTGTGTGTGTGTGTGTGTGTACACACAATTGGACAATGATGAAGGAGCATGTGTGTTTGATGGTATTCAGTGCATAAAGAATATTAAAAATCAATTGAATCCCAATTTTCAATCACTGATCAATCTTCCCGCATGTTCAGACCTTTCTTTCTGACCTAAATGACCAAAACCATATTAGACAATATATTTATGTGTTGGATAAAATATGCTTATGTAGAACAAACATCTCTCAAATGATAGTATTTTCCAGAAAATAATCCACAAAAAAAGACATATGCAAACAATACAAGCAATATTTTCCCTGCAGAGTTATTTCTTCCAACATTTATTCTCACCTTAAGGCAGAGATGTGAAATCCTTAACCCTGGCAGTCATTTGTCATTTATTCATTCAGATTTCAAAGACAGAACATCGACAGCCACAGTCCTCATGTGCTGCACAGACCGACTTAAACATTTCAAATGCTTACAAGTATTTTTAGGTGGTCTGCTTCTATGGAATTAAACTTGCTAAATTCATAGGGCAAGTAAGCTGTGCTTCCACCTTTCCATTAACCTAGTATAAACTTTCCACTCCCCTTCTCAAAAAAATTTGCACAGAGAAAGGAAGTGGATATAAACATGCAATATGAGGAAACTGATGAAAATGGTTGTGTAATTCTTTTAAATACAAGTAGCTGTCTCAGGCAATCACAGAAAAAATGTTCAAAGTGATAGTCTTTAATGAATGAAGTAACTTTGTGAGCCTTGCATTGTTCATGCCAAAAAAATTACATCTTTCACCACACAGGTATCACTCAAGCTTCAACCTTCTTAATGAGCACATCAGCATATGCAAAGGCTCCAGAGCCAGAATGAGATTAATGGAATAAATTTAGGGATATATTAAACAGGAGAAAAGGGCAATAACTAAGCATTAACACATTCCCTCATTCAATAATTCTTTTGAATCAGAGGCACCCATTAAAGAAGCACACGTTAGCAGATGCTGAAGTATATGAAAAAGAAGCTTATCCTACAACAGGCTGAAACTACAGTAGTTTGCTGCATCATAGTAGCACCAGTTTCAAAGGAGTTCATAACCGTATCTGCTTATGTCTCCAAGCCCTAGCAACTACCTATACCAGACCAACTTAATATACAAAAATTTCATCAGAAGTCATGCCAAGTGACTAAGTTTCAAACAACACAGATATTTAATTTTAAAAGACCTCAGATGATGAAATGCTCAAGAAACTTTCTTAACAATTCAATAGCTAAAAATCAGCTACTTATGTCTCCACAGTACAGGAAGCTTGGTAGGAATACAGGGTTAATACAGACTCCATCACCTTACCTCAGCTATGTGCGGCATTGGGTTAAATCCACAGAGATTGCACACAACTTTCTTGCACTCTGTACAGGTATTAAAGTTGGGGGGATCCTTAGAACCAACATTTAGTCCAGTTTTACAAAGGGGACAAGACATTTCAGGCTGGCTGGCTTTCTCTGGTTCCGACAGCCCATCAGGTTTCTTAGCTTCAGCAGCCTGAGGCTTGCTATCTTTAGCCAAACCAGGTTTCTTCTCTAAATCAGATCCTTTAGTTAAAACACTATCCACTTTTGATGGTTCTGATTTTTCAGTTGTAAGAGGCTTGGCTTCTTTCTTCACAGGAACAGCTTTTGGAAGAGGCTGAGCCTGACCAGCCTCTTTGGGGGCTGCTTGAGGGGCTGGAGGCTGTGCTGCAGGCTGGGGCTGCTTTGCTGCAGGACCAGGCGGAGGTGGGGCTGATGTCTGAGACCCTGGCTGACCTGCTGTAGAAATTAAATTTGAGGCCTGGCTGAAGATTGAAGCTCCAAATCCAAAGAGTTTCCCAGTAACTGTTTCTTGTGGCGTTGTAGGCTGAGGCTTTGGGGCATCAGTGATGCCTCCCAGATTAAGGCTGAAACGCCTTGATTGCTCCGGAGTTTTCTGAGGTGGCTGGGGCTGAGGTGCCGGCTGTGCTGGCCCTGGCTTGGGTCCTGCCCCTGTTTGTGGGCCCTTGGGAGATGGTTTTGTATCAGGCTTTGGGGCTGGTTTTGTTGGTAACTTTTTAGGATCATCTTTTGTTTGTGTTGGCTCAACAGGCTTTTGAGCTTTAGCATCTGGTCTAGCCCCAGGCTGAGATGGAAGTTTGGGATCTGACTTCTGCCGGGACACTTGTGGAACAGGTTTGGAATCTGGTTTATCCCCAGCTGGTTGTGTGTCCAGTAATGGCTTTGCAAGCTCTGGCTTTGGGGTTTCTGTCACTTTCTGTTGAGTTGGCAGTCTAGGACCTGCCAAATCCTGTTTCTGCTCTGGTGCTGCAGAGGTAGATACAGTGTCTGCTGTAGGCTTCTGTACACTGGGTTGTTTTTGCTTATCTTCAGCCTGCGTTGTCTTGACCTGATCAGGTTTTGGAGTGGCATCTATTTGCTGGGAGACTTCAGTGGGCTCTGCACGGGGTTGTTTTGATTTTACAGGGGGAGACCCAGGCAAGGGTGTTTGCTTCTTTTGTGACGGAGGTTTTTTTGAATCTGCTAACTGTGAAGGATCAGGTTTTGAAGTAACATCTTTCTTTTGAACAGGCTGTGTCTGGGGAGTTGGTTTAGGCGTTGAAGCTGGAATGGGTGTCTTCTGTTTGGGTGCAGGTGGCTGTGGCCCAGGACCATGACCTGGTGCAAGGTCACCTCCTAACGCTCTTTGCATCTGGCAGTTTAAACAGAGCCATTCACTGATCTGAAAAAAAAACAAAGGCATTATAATTAAGATAAGACAAATTTAATAAAATAAGCATAATAATAAGTTATTCTGATATAAGACTTGTTGCAATATTTCAAACATCTGTGTAAAAAGGGAGAAATACCACTAATAATGTTGTGCAATTAACATGCATAGCTGATTATTTTCATTCTTCTCCACATTGCTGTGAGTCAAGCTATCATTGAGCCCATGATTCTAATGGCTTCACATTCAGTTTACACACAGCTGAATACAGAAGGATAAAAACCCAGGAGAATGAAAAAAATGCATTGGAATTTCATGGGACTCAGCAGTGATTCATTTACAGCAATGATTTGCCAGAATAACGACAAATAGTGGTAAAATAGTTTAACACATCAAGTCTGCTGACAGAAAACAATAATCAGAATTAAAACACAGTAAATGCATAATTATCTTTAAGCATACATCTATCAAGCTCTTCACACAGCTTATGCTTTTGGTAATGGTTTAAATTAGAGAGCACAGGTATTGGCTCCATATGTATCCAATGAATTAGGCACAGAGGTGTATAAACGGGCATCATGTATAACACAGACTTGTGCTTTACCACCAATTTCAGAGGGTAATCTTCATCCAGAATCAGTAAGGAGTTTTGCCTGAGCCCTGATGGTATTTCAAGAGCCATAATTAAGTTTCCTAAAATTCCTTTGTTATTAGAAGTTTGTAGGGTAATTACTGTACCTCTGTAAACAACGGGCCCCTCTTTTCACACAGAGAAGGAGATAGGTAAATAATGCATTTACCCATGTTTCTCATCAATTATAGTACCTCACAATTGCAAAACATCTTTTTATCATTCCCGAGCAATAATACATGAAAGGGAAACCATTTTTTCTAAGACAGAAAAGCCCAGTTTCACAATCTGAGAAAGGATCAAATTGCCTAAAACGTGGTCACGTGCTACTTTCTACACTTTCCATCTCTAGCAGAAACATTATAGGCAGCAAAAATGCCATTCAATATGGTACAGAGTCCCATGGGCCTGCACCTGCAAGTAGATATTTCAGCAGGTCACCTGGAGCTGTTCTCCTGTTCTTTAGTCTGTGGGTGAAATGTAGGGTACCAGCTACAGCATTTGCACGCACCATTGCAACAGAAGCAACCGCAAGCAGGAAAACACACAACATAAGTCTCTTTTCCCTTAAGGGTGAAGACTCCTGGGTGCTGTTTCTCACTCAGGTCTCAATGATCTTAGAGGCCTTCTACAACATACATGATTCTGTGATACAATGAAATCTCTGCTATATACCATGGAACAAATCTAGAGGCACTACATGCAAAGAAAGGTTTTGTCTGCGTACTATCAGAGCTCACTGGAAGGAAAGAGTTCTGATGCCATGGACTGAGACAATGAATTCATTACTTTGGTGTGCCTTGCAAGCCTTGTATTTTTGCAGCAGCAAAAATTAAGAGTTGGACGCAGCTCCCTAAAACACAATTTCAATTATTCTGACAAACATGGTATAAACACACACTCTGGAATATTAGTTCACTATTACTAACAGCTTCACAATGCCATGACAAATTTTGGCATCAGCTATAAAGTTATCATTCATAATAAAGCTGCTCTTATCTTCTATTTTCAGTGCAATTTTTTTTAGATTGTTTAAACAAATCTCTGATCTACTTGTAACCCATATAGCAAATGGCTGCTAAAAAGTGAAAACAATTGAAAAAAACCTGGAATACATGTTTAAGCTCTGCTTTGAATTATAAAAGGAATCAAGTTCAAACTTGTACAGAGGATTTGAGCAAGGATTACATTTAGTTTAACTCCCATTTTGTTTGATTAGTGATCACTTCCCTTGATTTTAGATATTAGTAATATAATTTAATTAGATACATACTAATATCATTTCTGGATGAATCCTTAAGGGTTTTCTAGGGCTTAAGTGTAATCAAAGATCAGGCTGTCACAGTTGTCTGGCTTTGGCAAAGTAACCAAGATTTCTTATGGTAGGGAGGTAGGCTCCACTCTACAGTGGAGAAAGACAAGACCCTGTGAGGAGCTTTTAAATGGACCTAAGCAAGGAATGGCCTTTTCCCTTACCCACGGAATTTCTACAGATATTAGGAAAATGCACTTGCCATAGGGATTCACTGCTTCTGCTTCTTTTTGACACCTGGACAATAACAGGTGCCTACCTGCTCTTATTCAGCTTCCAGGAAATCTACATTTAAGTCACTATGACACCTGTAAGACCTCAAATGAAGCAGGTGTAACCTTAACCCTCAATTGCTAATTTTTCCTTATTAAAAAAATTATAGACATATATAAATATATATACATATATGCAATCTTGTAAAACTGATGTCTCCCAAACTATAACTGAATTTGCTACTCCTACAGCTGAACTTCAAAATGGAAAATGTAGGAAGTTTCACTTCACTGTATTATTTTTTTAAATCTTTCTTGTTTAAACATAAAATTCCTCCCATGCATTTTAGTGGGAGGAATTAACTGCCAAAACCCTCAAGTCATTATAGAATACACACATCTTCAAACAAATACAAAACTGCACAAACTATAGTCCTGTGATTGGAACAGCAGGAGTTCAAAATGAAATGTGCTATGTGATATAGTCTTCTATCAAACACTTGCCTGTTTGTTCTACTGGAATTACAGAGATTTTCCATAAATTTTAATGGGAGCAGGTTTCCATTAAATACAGATGCTCTTGCACATTATTATGAATGAAGTCAAACTTACTGCTGCTGTAGATACCTAAAATACAGATGTTTCTCTATTCTTAAAGGTGTTCCTGGACAGCAGTTCTGTGATGTCCTAGTTTCTATCTCCACATTTCTAATATCTTTATGAGGAATTAAAAAGACAAAGTTTCCAGAGGAACTTGTGAGCTTTAGCAGTTCCTGTCTGTGAAGGAAATTCCTCTTTGATGCTGAGAAACCCAAGCTGTCTATTTTTACACCAGTATATAGGGGTGAGAGCTGGGTCTTATTTCTAGAAGAAATCTGTAAGTGATTTTCTTCATTCCAAGACCAATGACATTAAGTGTCACAACTAGGACTATAAATCTGACAGATTTCATGCAGCATTTTTGTTCAGATGTCAACTCCTGAACAAAGGAAGTTGCTGCTTTGTTTTGTAACTGTTGTAGAAACTATATGCCCTCAGAACAACAAACAAGTAATTAAAATGTATTTTATGTATTCATCAACCATAGCATCAACTCTTCTAGTTTGAAGCACCAAAAGAATTTATTCAATATTTTACTAACAACGTCCACGGAGAATTACTTTGAAGAAAATTATAACACTACATTCCATAGATTATGAATGCATAGAGAAAGGCAAGCTAGCAGTCGACTCCGATATCATGAACTATAATTACGTTCTTCTCCCTATCCCAAACAAAGCCAACACAATTGAAGGTAATCCAGTGTCTATTCCTTTCTTCGAAAAGAGTTCAGACTTGTTCTAATGACACAAACCCATCGAAAGCAATAGGACAGCTAGAAGTGCATTGCCTGGCATGCTTAATTTCCATCCCTGTAGATGATGGAGCGGAGGAAGAGAATCTGTCTTCATTCCATGTTTCCAGATGTACATGAAAAATACATTTTGACTTGCAGATTGAACATATTTCATATAAAAATTACTGTCACACAATATGAACGTGGCTCTCAGAAGCCATTTTAACAGTCATTTTGCAGAGCAGACACGCACCCTAAGGTGATGGGTGTCATTCTCATTTAGACCAGCCATTTACTGCTATAAAAAGGAACTTACAGATACATATAAAATATTAACATCTCTTTACATTACCACATAAATGTAAAGGTTTATAAAGCCTTTGCATTTCCACAGATATGTAAATGGACTTTGTTGACATTTCTCAGCTCCAAAGCTTTACCAATAAAATCAGTTTCTAGTCTGAAAACACAGCAACTTATTCGGTCCCTGACAATTTCAAAGAGCAGTGACAAATCCAGATTTGGCTCTTAGCAGACATTTTTGCCAAGATGATGAGAGAAATATGAAAAATGAAGTGCTCAAGCACATGATTTTATGCAGCTTCTTGCAGGGTGGTAGAATAGTGTAAGAGACAAGAAACGAAATCAGAAAATCCTGTTATGAACAAATAAGAATAACTATTATAAACCAAATTAAATTAGTGTATCAACGTCCAAGTAAAAATATCTTCTAAAGAAGACTGTACAACACTGGAGGCAAAGCTTTTTCTTCTACACCATCCTTCCATGAATAACATCTCAGTTGTTTAAAGTAATTACACTGAACCAAAACTATTGTACACAGCATGCAACTGATCCTCATTTCAGGTAAATACATCATCACTGCAAAATATATATTGACCTTCCTTTCAGGTATCAGATGAGTTTATCAGGGAACACTGACTCAAGAGGCTCATGAACATGACAGTGGATTCTAGTCAGCAGCATGGTCCATGGGTATCCATTCTACAGACCACAGGAATGGTTACAAGCTCTGGAGCTTGGTGCTAAACCAATGCTGGAGAAAACTTTTTAAATAGACATATTGAAAAACTATTCTTATATATTACTTAGCTATTCTAAAGCTACTAAACACTAATGGATGAATTATATTATGCAGTTATCACAATCTTAAAACATACTCCACTACTATGCTTGAATTACCAATACAAAAATTTATAGTTTGCATAAGAATTATGAATATTTGGGGAACTATTATTTTATAGCTTACATAATTAGAATCATAAAGCACATAAGTGAACATAATCTTTCGACTTTTTTTTTTTATTTATTTTTTTTTTTTAATGTCAGTACCTCAGGATGTCTAAAAATTAGTTTATATAGCCAAGGGTATGACTAAGCTGCCTCATGTACAGGACAAGGTAAAAGACTTTTAAAGAGAGCTCAGTGCACTGCATCATGCAGCACTGTAACAAATGCTCATTGCTTTCATTAACTTCACTGAGATTTAATATACCAGAAACACGTGAATGATTAACAAAACATGTAACTGCGAATCCAGAGAGCAGCAAAGAAAAGGTTAATAAAGTTCATCCGTGCTGCACTGAGCGAATCAGGAAAAGGATTAAGCTGTCTGGTGAGAGCAGGGCTGGGCCGTGCTGCCTGCCCAGTGACTGCCCAGCAAACACCATCTCCACATCACATGGCCTCACATAGTAGTAAATTACAGTTGCTGAGCAACAGCAATACTGGCGCAGATGGCTGACTGCAGTTGACATCTTTAGCTATGCAGAATTATTTATTATTTACTTGTGTTAAAAACTGGACCGGCCAGCTTTCTGGACTAATGAGAAAACACTCCAACATATTGTAGAGCATTGCTCAATTAAATTATTGGGAAACTATTTCCCATGCAGAAGGGTTTTGCCTCTATGCTCTACCCCTTATGTAAAAGAGAAGGAAAAAAAAAGAAAGAAAAAAAAAGAAAAAACCACAGGGCATCACTACTATTACTACATTTAATCCTTAAAGTAAAGCACAACTGTAGGCACACAGTCTTCCTCTAAGACAGAAACAAGTGGGAGTTTGTTTAAGAATATTCCATGGAGAGAAACAGTATCCTGTACTTCCATAACCCTTCTATTTGAGGATCTTTACAATTTTCCCAAATGTCTATGTGGCAGTTGTGGCTAGGGGCAGAACTGCAGGAACTATACTAACTTTATTTCATCACAAAAATTGTGAATAATGTCTATTTGCACAGAAGTTGCAGTGTTAGTAACACTGGAACACCCCAAGTACTCTTTGTACCAAAGCAAATATTTCACACTTTCATTGCTTTTGAATGGCAACTAAACAAGGCTTGTTTGCATCTGCTCTCTGATCAATTTGAATCCAGACTAAAGTCCATCCTCATATACAGAAGTCCTCCAGCTTTCCTTCAGCACAGTTAAGAGTGGTAATTAATACTTTGAGAAATTTAAAAAAGCATTGGGTTTTGTTGGAGTGTTTTAAAATTCATTTCTATACAACTCGTGATGATTATAACAGCTGATAATCAGATTTAGGTCCTTGACTTTTTTCTAGTTTGTTCTGCTTTACTTATACAACCCTTATATCCCCACCAAGCTCACACAGGGTGTACAGTTTCAAAGTTATTTTTCCTGATATTAAAAATCTTAAGATTTTGTTGCTTGTCACTACCCACAGTGATGGCAGTTTTATTCTTGTTTATATATAATTTCCAGTCCAAGTTGCATTCCAGTTCTCATGCACTACTACAACACAGCAGGGTCTAGACTGCAAACCACAGGGAATACTTCAATTCAATCAACAGCTTTCTTTATTGTCATGTAATCAACAAAGATTTAATAGAGTAATTTCTATTAATTTTATTGTAAGTATAAACAAAACTTATCTGGATTCACCACAAGAATTATAGTCATCTTCCTTATTTTAAATTATTCTATATTGTTCTCACTATACAACCTAATAACAATGAAAATAACTAAAGAAAATTAATGCCTTTCTAACTGTTTTAATTCTGTTTAGTTACTGATCCTACTTCATGCCCAAGTATGTTTAGGATACTTAGAGCTACAGGACTTTAATAAAAACAAAAATTAATACCAAAAATCATTATAAAGATATTAACCAAAATATTATATTTTAAATCAAATGTTGTGATATGATTGTAAATAAAAGCAGAAGCAGAAAGAAAGCAAAAAAATAAAAAGCACAATAGTATGTAGTATAATTTATATTGAAAATTTCTAGCCCTACCAAAAAAAGTTTAAAAATAGACATCTCCTCCCCCACAAAAATTTACAATAACAACAAAAAAAAGGGAAATATTTCAGATAGGGTTAAAACAAATTTTTCACTTTGAATTAAAAAATAAATGTGCAATCCAGTAAGAAGTTCTATTTGATCAGAAACCATACATTCCACTTTGAGACAGTCGACTGTTTAGGGTTTCTTATCCCTCCTCTTGGAATTTTTTATTCCTCCTCTTTTTTCCATTAAGTCAGTTTTGGTACAGACACATTGTTTGAGAAAAATAGTCAGAAACAATTAAATATTTTTTAAAACTCACTTTACCTCCACCCAGAGAGCTTTTGGCAAGTAAACTAATCCTACCTCAAAACATAGCTTCATATTATCTGAATGTACAATTTTCATTAAATATCTATGTATAATATTATAACTGGCTCTAAAATGAATTTTAAACGGTCTCTTAAAAGAACACCAAAACAATGGATGAAATATGAACTAAGGTAGATAAAATTAATTTAGAATAATCCCTTCTCAAAAACCACCTAGAAGACAGGCCTCCACATATGCACAGATACACATCACAGGCGGGCTCAAGGAGCAGAGCCCACACACAGCCAAGTGTCCAACATTAAGAGCTTTAACACTCGATCATCAGCTTTACAGATGACCATCATAAAGAATGTAATGACATTGTTATAACTCTTCAAACCCCTGCTCAGTCTGTGTTGCATGTATCGTCCAAAAACTAGTTCACAGGGAATGAAAATTTACTCCAGCTATTGAGCTTATGCACTGACCATTTAAATTTAACTATAGCGGTTCATGGTTTTTGCCTAGCTTTAGCAAAAGTTATACAGAAGCATTTAACAAAATAGATAGTTCCTCAAAATATTTTTGCCCATTTTCAGAAAGCCTATTCTTATCTGAATGTTCTAAAGGACTGAATGTTTTTTTAGGAAGTTCTGGTTTCTGTTGCTAATGGTTCATGGGAGTGGGTTTAGGAAAATGAAATGGTAAAAATCTAGAAAAAAAAAAGTTACCACATAATAAAATATACACTTCTTAAAAGGTTCTGATGTATATGAAAGGAAAATGGAATAGTCTTCAAACCTGCTTATATAATTTTTTCCATTGCTTTATGCAACTGTTGCTAGGCAGTCATGTGCCATGGTGATGAGTGGAGTATGAATACCTAGACAGATTAGAGAGACATATGTTACTGAACACTTATGTATGGTGTGTTTTCTCTCTAGGCTGCTGTACAAAGGCAAGATACCAACGATCCGTCTTCCCCAAGAGGACTGCCATGTCAGATGGCTCAGAGAAACAGTTCAAGGGGTCTGACCTTGTGGCAATACAGGTATCACTTTCTGCTCTTAGTTACAGAGTTCTCTCTAGTGAGTTAAAACAGACAGAGTGCATGTACTACTGTATTTTAAATAGAGGTTTAAATGAATAAAATGAATTAAATTTTTTTATCTGCAATTTTTATAATGGCTTTACAATGTATGCAATCTACTTCCTAAGCTAGTTTGTAAAGCTTGTTAAATTCTTTTCAGAATCAGCTAGAAATATAGGACCTAGAAATTTAGAAAGATCTACATTGGAAAAATTATTCACTTGACTAGTTTTGGAGACTGAGCTACCTTGTAAGAAACTTGTAAGAACAGTATCTTAAGAAAGCAATTCAAGTGGCTGCACAAGGGAAATTTTAGAGAACAAAAGTCAATTTTTTTTCTAAATAATGCCTTTCACTCCCCACATCCAATTGGAAATTATTGCTTCCCAATCAGTAATGAGTTAACATAAGCAATAAAATCAACAGTTATATAGGTCATGGGAAAAGCACAATGCAGGATTCCAGAATCATGAAATATGACCAAAAAAAAAAAAAAAAAGCCAGTAGGGAAAGCCAAAGTATAACAACAAGCAGTAAATGCATGGGTAAGACAGATTTTTGGACAGATTTCGGGAGAACTGAAAAGACAAGAAGCCAAAAGAAAAACCTTGCACTGTAAACAAGAACACTGACAGCCAAGTCACAAACCATGATTTTCCTGATAGAGAGGAAGAAAGGGGTAAAGCACTGTAAAAAGGGAATCAGAAACTTTTGTTAATAATCTAAATACTTAAAGGAAATAGAAATTAGAAAGAAAATTTGATAATAACTCAATTGGGACCCTTGGCAGCTGAAATAAGTCAATTTTTTGTATGTGCCAGAGTGGGTTCTATTACTTTGATCCCAATGTTCGGTAATAAAGTCAGATGTGATTTTTGCCGCACTTCAATGGCAGACTGGAGCAGGACACCCACAATGAAGTTTCAGCAAGACATCTGGTGGTGCAAAGCTGAGCAAATGAAAAAAGCCTGAGTGGGAGTCAGGAGATTGGAACTAATAGCTGACTAAATTAGATGTCCAATACCTTCATTTACTGAAATGATTTCATCATGAAATAAATGCATATCCTGTGTTTATTTCAATGTGTAATATGAAATTCAAATCTGCTTTTACATATGTATGCAATCAGTTAGTCTTAAATGCAGCTGTATTTATTGTCTAAAAGTCCTGAATTTCACACTTACAGAGTACCCACTTCAAAAACCAGTATTCACAGAATTTCCAAATACTTGGAAATCTTCTTACATAAACTCTCTCTCAAAACCTGTTTCGTTTGAACACACCAAAGTTGTTGACCATTTCCTTGGGAAATCTGAAGTTTTTAAAGGAAGACAAACTTGGGGCTCCAAGAGACTCCAGGAGCACACTACAGAAATGAACTCAGCACTCACAAATAAATGTAAGGAATTGTGGCCTAAAAACACCGTCAGAACTTGAAGGCAAAGGTTTGTAATGAAACTTCCTCTTTGACTTTAATATCAATACATCACATTTCTTGCCTGTTATATATAAATATCTTTCTTTACACCAGCAGTCCAGAATGACCTTTCCTCGTGTAGACCCTGAAATATAGACACCTGGTTAGTTGCAGATGCTCTGAGGTTTCTGCAAACAGCTGTTCAAGTCCCTCCTTTTCCAGTCCAGGATTTAATGCCAGCTATCTCAATCTTCAATTTCCCTAAACTCACAGATGACGTTACACTCCTAAACCAAGCATGTGCTACCGGTGGTTACTGCAATCAGCCTTTCAGGCTTACATTTGCAATTTTAACAACAAACCAAGAGATTACATTTCTGGGTGCAAAAAGTCTGCTGTTTGTTACCAGGTACCCACAAATAAACGTGCGCTGGAAAGCAAATCAATGGCTAGCAATGTCTTTGAATCATTGTGGTACTGGGCACACAGGTTGCTCAGAAAGACTGTCAAGCCTCCATCCTTAAAGATATTCAAAGCTGCCTAAACCTGCTTTAGGTGACGCTACTTTGAGAAGAAGCTTAGACTACACCATATCTAGAGGACCTTTCCAGCTTCAGAAATTCTTTGATTCAATTTTAAATGTATAGCTACTATTTATCAGGCTCAAAATACAGTAGCAGTCTGTACTTCTTCCTGTGTGCATCTCAGATCAGCTAAACTAATACCAAAGCAAGACGGAAAAAAGTTTTCCAAATATCCTTTCTGACCACTCATCATTAGTTAGCCTTTGGTGCCATGTCTACAATGCTTGAATTTCTATAAATTGATAAAAGTGTTGGTACTTAAAACAAATCCAAACTACATTGCAAATTTAAAATTAGCATATCAGGATATACAAGAAGCTGTTCAAGCAGTAAGAAGAGATCAGTCATATGAAGCCTTGTTTCTATGCAGAGCAATAAAGGATATGTATAAGCAATAAGTCAAGCTACCACAAATATCAGGTTAAAATAAATTCATTTGAAGTCCTAATATTGCTTTCTATTCCATTTTTATGTTATAGCATTACAGCAAGAATGGTGATCAAAGTTAGAAATAGTCTACAGAGATCTGTCTTAACATCCCACAACAACAAAACAACCCCCATACCACCAAGTCAAATTCATGACCCAGGCTTTTAATTAATGAACACTGACAACAGCTGTAAAGCAAATCCACTCCACATCCTTTTCTAAGTCACACACTGGAGCTGTGAAGACTGACATTTTTTCTTTTTTTGCTTAGTTAGTTTTTATAACAGAAAAAAAAAAATTATAAACATATTTGCGCATGAGTATTGTGGTCAGATTATGAACATAGACAGCAGGTGGTTAAAATCAAACAAAATGAGACAAAAGTCACACTAGGGTTTCTCCTCTTTTTATATGAGGAGATGAGAACGCATTTCTGAATCTATATGAGCAGAGAACCATTACCTTCTTTTTTTTTTACTCCAGTTTTACCCTGTTTTACTCATAAGCAGATTTGTGAAATAGCATTAATTTTCTCCCTGAACTTGTTATCATGATGATACACCATAGCACATCTGATGTTTCAACATAACAAAGGTAAGCTTCATTCTTTTCTCTGGTAGTGAACATCAATTTGAAAATTACTCACCTCTGTGATATGAGGATTAGGATTGAATCCACACAGGCTGCAGACTACAGTGTGACACTGGGTGCATGTGTTGTAGTTGGCCTTTTCAGGAGTGTGCAGCAGCAGCTCAGTAGTTGTACAAAGAGGGCAGAAGGTTTTCTTTGGGGTGGACTCGGGGGGTTGGCTTGCACCAGCTTGCTTTTGCTGCGGGGGTTTTTCAGGCCCTGGTTGCTGGCCAGGCAGTTTTGTAGGTCCTGGTTGTTGCGCCGGGGCCTTTGCGGGCCCTGCAGTCTGAGAAGGTGGTTTTGTAGGCCCTGCCTGGGGTGGCACTTGTTTTACAGGCCCTGTTTGCTGCGGAGGTGGCTTCCCAGATCCAGGCTGCTGTGGCTGTTTTGCAGGTCCCGTTTGCTGAGCAGATGGCTTTTCAGGTCCAGGTTGCTGAGAAGGTTGTTTTGGAGGCGCTGCCTGCTGGGAAGATGGCTTTCCAGGACCTCCTTGCCGTGCAGGCTGTTGTGATGGCTGTTTCATGGGTCCTGGCTGCTGTGATGATGGTTTTGTGGGTTGTGGTGCTTGGGACGTCATTTTAGCACTGTCTGGTTGTTGTGGGGATGGTTTTGCTGGGCCTGATGAAGGTTTTGCAGAAGTTTGTTGCTGAACCGGTTTCGTTGATTCTGATGGTTGTGGCTGAGACTTTTGTGGTCCTCGTGGCTGGGGCGGTTGTTTCGCTTGCTCTTGCTTAGCATCTGCTGGTTGGCCAGGGCCTGGTTTCTGAACTTGCTTTGGTTCCCCAGGCTGCTGTTGCTGCTGAGGCACTGGCTTGGAAGACTCACTTTGTCTGACAGCTCCTTGTTGTTGAACAGCTGGCTTTGGAGACTGTGGCTGAGCTGGATGTTTCGCAGGGCTCCTCTGCTCCTCAGGTTTCCTTTGCTCTTTTGGGGTAACTTTTTGTTTCTTACCGGCTTCTTCATGGGTTGTATCTGAATCTGATATCAAATCAAAAGGATTGAATTTGTTCACAACTGAAGTGACTGCACTGAATGGACTGGCTTCTGAGAGAAAACTGGGCATCATACTTGGCTTCTGATCTTCTTTAAAATCAGTCCTGGACTTTGATTCCCGTAGACTAAGAGTAGAAGGGCTCCGTCCAGGTGCTCGTTGTTCTGTCTTCAGCACATCTACTGTTCTGCTTTTACTTAAACCTGGTGGTCCTGGATCTGGAGGCTTACCTGGTTGTCTGGGATGGTGGCTTGTATCAGGTTCAGGATGTCTGCAGAGAGAAAAATTAATAAAATTAAAATAATACATAATACTAGAAAAATGAGATAAGATGTATCAGTAACCATGGAAGTGCACTGGTAGTGCTGTGAAGTTTCTCAGTGCTTAAGAATCTTCAAGACCAAGGCTTATAATAAGGTGAGTGTAAAAAGTATTTAAATAATCATTGTTCTTTAAAGGTTTATACAATTATTCAGTCATACATTGTTCTATTTTTTAGAAAATAATCTAATACATTTACCCAGGTACTCCTTTTTCCCCAGAATTCTGAAGAATTCAAAGCTAGAACTTCCTATTATACCTATATCCAAATTATTAACTCTCCACCCTGCCCCTTGGGATACAAAAACAGGGATACAGAAGACTAAAAGAAATAGAAGTGTCAAAATTAGCAGATTAAAGTACAACCATACAAAAAACAATGCACAATAGGAAATGCTTATATACCTGTATTCTAGTTACTTGACCAGAATTTGGATATATTTACGATTCAATATGCAGCAGGGATTTCATCTCCTAAAATTCATGTATATTAAGCAGTACGTTTCTTTGTTAAGTATTTATTTTGGCACCCATCCACTCACAAATCAGAAGAGTTCTCTATCAGATAAAACAGATGTCAGTTCACAGTTAGCCCTGAACCTTTTTTTCCTTCTTTGCAAATAGCTACCATACTCCTTCTCAACAATTCCATCCCAACACTGCCCAGTATTAAAATAAAAATCTCTTTACATTAGAGAACTGGGAAAAATCCTTGCAACAATATTTTGCTATATACTTATACAGGAGAAAATGAAACTAAGAATGTAGAAACCAAAATCAAGACCATGGCTTCTTATGTGGCACAGTGTTCTACTTGTTGCTATGCTTGGCTATAGCTGGAGGAAGTAATATTGTATTCGCTGCTAATGCTCAGGGATGTAATAAAACATCCTATTCAGTGCTATCACTGAGCTTCTTCTGGAAGATATGGCGCTCTCTTCAGTGTCACAGAAAAGTTGCAAAATATAAAATTGTCACTTTTCACTTTGAGAGAACCAGTCAACTGTGATCTTAGTTTTCCATACATGACATTTTTTCTTGGGTATTCATGAACAAAATAAACAATCACTTATTACATTTAACTGCCTTCCTTGACTAATAAATAAATAAAGGCACAATTTTGTTTAAGAGTTTTGTTGGAAGTCTGCAGAACCATCTACAGCAACAACATTAAAAAGTATGTTTTACATTGTTAATGTCACCAGGAGCTTACCAGTATTTCAGGTAATTATTTAGCTTCCATTACATGGTTAGTAACGGCAATAAAAAGGACAAAGCTAAGTGGTAGACATTTCTGTGCGTGTAATTCTCACAACACAGGGGTCTGGTAACCTTGTATCTGACCTTTTCTGTTAATTAAAAATTTCTGCAGGTAATACATGTTAAGCAAACTATTTCCACAATTCCATTTATCCTTTCCCATTCTTGTGTACGTATTGACCACAATACTTGGAAGTTTATGACCTTTAATGTGCAACCCACTGAAGTGAGTAGGTGTTTTTCCACTGGCATCAGTGAACATTGATTAACTCATAAACAGGATAGTTCAGAAAAGCCCAATGATAATCTAATTCTTCCAAATATTTGGCTTTTTTGATTCTTAAAAGAGCAATTTTATACTCTCATTAGCAACTAGGTAGGTCTACCTGCAGTTCTGCTTCTTGTTATTTACATAAGCACTCTAGGTTTATCTGAAGAGCCACTGCTTACCATATGAAAACATTTCAACTAGTCTATTAGCAGCAGTCTGGTACACTTCCAGCATTCATGTTTGCAAATGTTCAAATTCTTGGAGGGCTTCATTGAACAATGATAAGAGTGAAAAGGGAGGAGGGGGTGGAAATAAATCCACAGTACTACTGAAATTCTGGAAATTCTGGTCTGGAAAGAGAGTACCATACCCAAATCTTACATTGTGAAGAGAGAGAGAGAGAGAGATGGACAGAACAAAAAACACCAAATGTTTTTAGAAATTTAACTCTGACACTAGCAAGAAAAATTAACTGTGAATCCCTACTGAAACAGAATTTTGCTCCAGCTTGCACTTTTATCAAATAATGTGTTCTATAAATTTCCACCTGATCAGATATCAGGACCTGAAATGAGATTAAAACTCATGAATCTAGGAAATAAACTCAGGTCATTCTCTTCAAGGCTGCTGGTGTATTCTGAAGACCTCACTTGTCTTGCCTTTGCACATAACAATGCTTCTAAGCAATGGAGACAGAGTGTGGTTAACTAGCAGAAGAAGAGGCCTTGAAAAGACAAGCTTCCTGAGAAATGTTACTTCTGCCAAAAGCCAGGACTTGCTCCATTTAGTTTGAGTTACCTGGGAGTTGAAGCCTTCTTTACTACAACTACAACCAACTACAGGCTGACACTGAAAAATTTTAATTAAACTGGAGAATCAGAATCCTCAAACTAAATTTTGTATTTATTTGACAAGAATTTTCTAACTTTCAAACCTTTTGAATCATGAAAAACCCACAATTGTTTTATAGCCTTCAAACTAGAGCCAACAAACAAAATAATTCAATTCTCCCTCACATAATGCTTTTCTTTGGGCTGCTATGTTTCCCCTCACTTTGGTCTTGATTCATGGAACTCATCTTTATTCATTTACATATAACAGCAAAATCAAGCTTACTTTGGAGTAAGCAGAGATTTAACAAAAAGACTATTGGTCTAGTTCTTGAATAACTATAAGCACCTATTAAGAAGGCATGCCTTTACCCCATTCATCAGTATAAATAGTTTCAAAGACAAATGCAGTAACAATGCAACTCAAATACAGGTAGAGCTTTTTATATTTACAAACAAGATATGTATGAACTTACACATACCCCAGTGGCTAATTTTTTTTTTTGTCAATAGAATGATGACACTAAAAATATGTATTTCTTCTGGAAAGTGCACCATAAATATACTTCAGAAATGTGACACTCAGCAAGACTTCTTAGCATTTCCTATCAAAATGGAGCTAAATTTTTTTAATTGATATCTATTGTGACCAACTTAATCAACTGGGAGGAAAAAAAAAAACAAAACACCCAAGCAGCTGTATCACATGGTCATATATTCAGTTGATCATCTAATCCTTTCAGATATAGAACAATTCCTCAGCAAGTGGACACTGTCACAGTTACAGAGTCATTTGATGAAGCTAGAACAAATGGAACTTCCTTACAAATTGATTGTGTTTGTTTCAGATAAATTTCTCAGCCATGAATTTTCTGAAGACTGGTAATTGAAATACGATAGAAAGATTTCCACAGATCCTAAACATCTGAATGGAACCTCAAGAACAAAGCATTTTTAAAAAAAATTAGAAGGTACATCTGAATAGACAGTTAACCTTAGGTGCTCTAGATCTAAATGCTTATATTAAAATTCACAAGGCATAAAAGCTCAAAGCCTACAGAAATTCTAGAAGGCACAGCATTCATTTTAAGGTGGTAAAGGTGCAAGTATGTTACCTGCCACATACATTACTTACTATTAAAAAGGTCTGTATTTGTAAAAATTGTTACTCCAGGATACCATCAATAATGAGGAATTTGTACAGTTTAAAACTAGGGTTACTTTGGGAGCAGGAATGAAAGCATTTAGAATAGGATATAATTATGAGTCTCTAATGTTATAATGGAAATTACAAAGGAAAAATCCAGTCAATATGTTAAAAACTAACAGACACTGCAATAAGGACACTGCTGTAATGCAAAGCTATATGAACTGAAAGCCAGAATTCCTCTTTTGATCACACTTAACAATTGACCTGGAAAAACAAACAAACAAACACAAATAAAGCAAACAAAAAACCTAGTTCAAATTTTGGTCTGGAAGAGGGTGATCCTTAATCCTTAGAAGAGTCTTACTCCAAAGGTTTTGTTTGTATCACATTCTTGATAATTACCCCACCACTCTTGGTAGATCTCAATAGCAAGAGAGGTGGGCAAGAGGAGCAAATAAAGCCACAAACCAAGAGACAAGACAAGTAGTAACTTCATTACAGTGGGACAGGCACGAAGATACTATGATAGGAACTGCTATAATAGTCAAAGATGACATTCTGACATAAGGTAAAGGCTGCAATTCATAAATTTAGAGTGCCTTTACTTTAAATAGAGGGTGGAAGTATGGTATGCTAACAAGATCAAAGTTGCTTCTGATATAAATATGTTTGTAGGAAAGCAGCCATTTATAAATGCAGAGATATTCACATTGCAAAGAGTTCAGCCTATTCTAAAGTCTTCCAAGAACATTTATCTTACTTTTTACTAGAATATTAGCAGGGAAAAAAAAGTTTCAAAGTACTTGTGTCTTTGTTCATAGACTGTTATACAAAAGGGAATTTTGAGCTTATTTTCATGGAACTAAAGAATATTTCTTTTGCTTATTAACATCTATAGAAGCTGGGCAGAGACCTAAATTGAATGAAAAATTTTATTTTACACACAGTGTTAATGCCTGATCAATAATTAAGGAAGATATGAAATAGGAAAATTTGACTTCCAGTTTTAAAAAAATGGAGACCATCATCTCAGGAATCATCTCAGTGACTCCAGTAACTTGCCCAATAATTAATTTAGTCCCACTCTCCTTGCCTCTTTTCTAGAATTCACTTATATAAAGCTGATATTATATAAACTGTCTATGCATTTATGTGGGGTGAGGTCAATGCACCGTGAAACAGTTAATCGAGGAGGCTCCTTTCAGCTTCCTTCTTCGAGACAAACAACACACCCAGCCACGGAGTCGGAGAGCAACAGAGGCGCCGGCCTTGGACGAGGGTCCGGGGCGGGGGTAGGTGCAGGACCGCGGACAGCGACAGGGGCTGGGCAGGGCTGCTGGCTCAGGACCGCGGACAGCGACAGCCCCGAAGAGTCGGGCGGGGAGCGGGCTTGTTGCACGTCGGGCTGTGAATTCGATGAGGGCCAGGGAAAGAACGGGGAAGGAAATTACCCCAGCCTTCGCAGAGGCACAGTGAGGTAAAGCCATGACTATCCAGAACACTGAATGCCGTGGCAATCAATTGAATCTATTATTTGGCCTCTCCCCTTCCAACCAAAAAGGCAGAAAAAAATCGAGAAGAAAAATAAGGGAGAAAAAAATAGACTGAAACGGACCTCCTCAATCCATGACTATTTAATGAAGCCAAATGATAGTTGTAGAGGTTCTGAACTGGCAGAGTAACAGCCAGCAAATGCATTATGCCCAACAGCTTTAGAAGATTCAACAAGATTCTTTCTCCAGACGCTTGCAGAATCCATCCGCCCCGGGGGAGAGCCTCCCTGGCTACTACCAGAGCTGTGGGGAATACAGCTCCATAAAGCACACACCCGCACACAGAAAACCAGAACGGTGTCTGCAAAGCTCTCCCCGCCCCAGACACAGAAACTGCCTGTGCTCCAGATCAGTGCAAGGGAGGAAAGGAGGGCGCAGCCCAAGGAACCGGAGACCCCCGTTATTATCGGAAACCACTGTAGTGGGAAAAGCCAGAGGGTGCAGGCTCCGTCCTGGTGCCCGCGCTCGTGCAGCCACCCCTTCCCTCCCTCTGCCAGCAAAATGGAACGCCGGCTCCGGGTGCAGCGGGCCCGGATCGTATTGCGACTCGCCCCCCGCCCCACCGAGAGGAGACGGAGAAGGGGGAAGGGAGGAGCGGGAGAAGGGAGATTTTCCGTGCATGCCTTTGCATGGGAGGCGGCTCCGCGCCGGCGAGGTTCCCTCTGGGCAGCCCCTGCGCCCTTGACATGACAGCGGCGATCTGCCTCCTCTCCTCCTCGCTCAGCTTGCTCAGGTCCGCCTCCACCCCGGCCGGGACCAGGCTCTGCAAGGGGGCCGCGGAACCGCCGCCATCCCCGGCTGCCGCCGCCCCTTCGGGGAAGGCGCCCATCCCTTCGCCTCCTTCCAGGCTCGCCTCGTTGCCCATGGCCGCTGCG
>VZRN01000356.1:1199937-1277658 GCA_013397935.1 Dasyornis broadbenti | reverse complement strand
CGCCGCCCCCGCCCCACGCTCCCGCCGCAGCTTGAGGGACTGAGCGAGGACCCGCTGCCACCCCCGCGGGTGCTGCCTCTCGTTCTCCTCCTCTCTGTGTACAAGGACGTGCTCGCGAGCAGTCAAAGCTTGATGGAGCCTCGCTCGTCCAAAGCAAGAAGTAAGAGGGACTGGAAGACCCGCCTGGAGGACAGCACCCCCCCAAGCAACACTTTCAGGGTAGAGTCAATGAAGTTAGGTTGCTCCACGCCCTGAACAACAGAGTTTTGAATGTCCCTACGGATGGTGATTTTATAGCGTCTTTGGGTCGCTGTTTCAGTGCTGGAGCACCATCGTGATGACTTACGCCACCATGTCAGTGTCTTTCCAGGACCCTTGAGCCCCAAACTGGACACTGGACTCCTAATGCAGATTTACAATTGCTGTATATATTGAGAAGAATCACCTTCTCCAACCTTCTGGCCACACTTAACGTAGCAGAGGTCAGTCTGCTTCTGGCATTCTTCATCACAGCAGTATGCTACTGAAATGTGTTTCACCTGGATTTTTGCTGCAAAGCTGCTTTTGGGACAACCTATCCTGATCCATGGAGTTACTCCTTCCTAGATATAGGAGTCTGCACTTGCCATTGTTCAAATTCAAGTGGTGCCAGCCCATCCTCCCACCTGTCAGTGGCCCTACCCTTCAATGTATCTACTGTTCTCCGAGCTGAGATTTGCAGACGGTGTATTCCATGCCTTTGCTCACATCAGTAGCGGAGACGTTGCATATCATTAGTCAGAAGGATACAAATAGTAACATGCCGGCAGTTCGACGTGATACAAATAACCACAACCGGTTTGAGCCTGATAGTTCAGTCTATTTTTCATCCACTGTACAGGTCTCCCTAATTTGACTATAAGGATGTTATAGTTGATCATGCTGAAAGCCTGATGGAGTGATTTGCCTGGGGTTAAACACATGCTGTCTGTTTTTCATAACCTTCCTGTCCTTTGTCTGCTTGGACACGGCTGCTAGGAGGGCTTTTTCTGTAACTTTCCCAGGAAGTCTAGTGGCCGTATTAGTCAAACTGCCTGGTAGTTCTCTTATGGATTTCCTTTTTGAAGATGGGTACAGTGCTTGCTTTTTTTCTGGCCATTAGGGAACTTTCCCAGGGACTCTGAAGATAACTGACTTTGCAGGAGCATCAGTTCCCTCATCACCCTTTGATCCCTCCCATCTAGTGCCATAAGCTTCTGCATATCCAACTGGTTTAAGTACTTTCTAAGTCTGTCTTACTCTACTACAGCTCATGCTTTAACTCAGAGACCTGGGAGACTAGAGGACAAACCCAATCCATGAAAGCCATGGCACAGAGCCACTAAGTGCCTTGGCCTTTCCATGTCTTTGCCACCAGTTTTCCCTCCTCATTGATCTGAGCCAAATTTTACCAAATCCTTGCTAGAGATCTTACTAAATTGTGGCTGCATTTTGCATATTCAAATGTATTTGTTAAGCAGCTAGATCTTCACAAATATCATTTGTTTTAGCAACAAGAATGTGACAGCATTTGGTACTCTTGCTTGTCTCCTTCTTTAGCTCCATTATTATTCTGCTTCAGACACAGCTGCATGTGGATGAGCTCCCAAAATGACCTACATAAGGATGCTGTACAAATATTTATAGTGCTCTTGTATTGTAGCAATCAGAGATCATTTTTCCAATACTGGTTCACAGTAAATGATGAAACTAGTAGCAGTTGGGTGCTTCCTACTTTCCTCTCAAGTGACTGCAAGTTACACATCAAAAGAACAGCTTGGTAGAGAACATGATAAAGCACAGAGGGAAAACTCTCTTAAGTGGAGTAGCACGACATGATTGTAAGTGTCTGCCTCTTCACCTGTGTTCTAGATAAAGACCAGAAAGGCCTGACCAGAAGAGGCAACACACAAAGCAGTCGCACCTGAAGGAAGGTGGATTCGCTTAGCATATGAAGGAAGGACAGAAAGTTCAGTCAAGGGGATTAGAGGGAAGCAAATACACATTCCCACATCACTTTGTGTAAATGGACATAATGTTCTTAACTAGGAACAGGTGTGCAAAATGCTGCATGGAAGAAGGCAAGTGTAAAACAAAGATGGAGAAAGACTGATTTAACCAGTGAAAACATTTGGTTTTCTGATACATACCAATGTGAGCATTCATAATATTCTGCAGTATTGAATATTTTGTGGAGGGTGTTATTTCTGTCCTTTAATTGGGTAGTCCGAAAGTTTATAACATTCCCAATGAAAGTTTTCTAAACAAACAACCTCCCTATATTTCTTTATTAAAAGCCAAATAAATAACTAACGCTTCTGACTCAGACTGAGAAGTTAAGTTTAAAATCAGATGGCATATGTTGAGCATAGATGCAGACAAAACAAGCAAGATCAAAACAGAGTAAATTCATTCAATAAAATAATTAAAACTGGGGAAATAGGAATTGCTGATGCTTACTGTTTAAATTTGTATATATTGTTTAAATTTTTATACATTGTTTCTATTTCACTGTTAATATGTCCTGAGATAGAAGATAGGAAGAAGAGATGTAATGCCTAAGGAAGTAAGCTGAGATCAAACTGAGGCAAAGGATGAGAAATGACCTTCAGTGGGAAGTTCATTATTGGCTTCACTGGAGCCAAAGATTTCATCTTAAAAATGGTTATGATTTCAAATATCTTAGGGATTTTTGTAGAAACTGTTTCTTTTCACAGTTCTGTGACATTTACCTTTTCTTATGAAACAGCATGAAATCAATAGTAATCTGTTCCAGAAGTCCCACTGAAGGCCTTCTTTCCCTACATCCTAACATTTCCACATCTTTCTCCTATCTGCTTTACAGTATGTCCAAAGGTGACAAGAATTCTCTCATTTTGATATTACCGATGAAGCTTCCAAACTAATGAGGCATAAGATTCTGTTGTAGCAAGGAAAGAAGAGTTACCACATGAATCAGCCTATTTCTCAAAAATTGTAGTATTTAACTTGCAAGAAACAGCTCACTGGTGCTAGGATAAAAACTCTTATGAAAAAAATTGCTTAATCTCTAGCACAGAAAAATATGATTAAAACCCTTTCAAAGATAAAACAGTCTTTTATAAAATGCATGCAAATTAAAGCTCTTTCTGCAAATTTAGAGGCCGAGATATAGAAGCAAGTTGCCTTTTCTTTGATATTAGGTAATATAAAAAGGATAATCATATACAGTGGCAAATCAAACTACCCTTTGAGGACCTGTTCACAGTTTTTGTAGAGTTTTCTTTGTATCTGTTTGAATCCAAAATAAATCAACACAATCCACAAACATTTTTAGATTCCACATTGAGGCCATACACGGCATCTTTACCCCTGCAAAACAAAGGCACAGTATATTTGAAGTGAAATAACTTCATTCAGACTAAACACTGTGCTGTATCAGTAATGCAGTACTTTCATCAGGACCAGTTTGGTATGCAAACTAGATGCATCAGATCTCCAAAGGGGCCAGTCCAAGTTAGAGCTGAGTATGCAGAAGCAACACAAGGACACTGGTTCATCTTTTGCCAGTGCTGAATCCGATCTGGGGCAAGGGAATCTCAGTTAAATCTGTATCTGCAGCACTCAAAAGAGTGCTTGAAGTTAATTTACTGATTAACAACATTGAAGACATCCAATTTTCTCATCAGCAGGCTACTTAGTATAGATGTGCTCTTAACATTTTAGTTGAGAAAAAGCCATTTAGTGCATAGAAGTTGGAGAAGTAATGCCAAGATCATCAGAAGAAAGGAAGGGGTCAGTAACACCTTGGCATGAACTAGCACAATGGAAGAAACTTTTATATATTAATAATATGCCTGGCACTGTGCCAAGAGAAAAGTGAAGGAGGTAGAAGTTGTGTCAATCATTAGTGATTACCATGGGCTGTACTTATCAGTGCCACTAAGGATAGAGGAAGCTAGAAGAGAAGCTAGAATTTGCATAAACATATTTATAAAACTCTACACATTAATAATTTTATATTCTAACTTGTAAAAATACTTAACTAAACGTTACAGTGCCGCTATCACATTTATCTACCCCATTTCAGAGATACAGAGACTATGAAGTTTAAAACACATGGCTAAGATGCATCCAACAGTTCAGTCCATCTGCTATACAGAATGAACAACGCCTTGTAATGATCGCTCTCACCAGCAAGGCTTCTTGTCTCACAAGTTCTAATTCTGTGTCAGAACTGCGCTTAGCTACATACCAACCAAAGTTTGGCTAAACACTGCACAGCAAATGTTCTTCAAGGTCATGACTACTCTTCCATCTCACCTGAATTACTAGTCTCCAAAACAGCCAGTACATGATGATAACAAGGTACCTTGCAAAGCATGGTGTGTTGCTCTTTTTTCAAATACATGTAATTCTTCTCTCTGCATAGAATTCTTTATTCCATTATTTTGTAAATGCAGGTTGAGAAACATAGTGGAATAGTGAGCTATCCTGTTTCAAAAATCTTTCAAAACCCACCCACTTTAGAGGAAAAAAAAAAAAAAATTAACCTAAAACTGAATATAGCATAAAAACTCCCAGCTAAGATAAAATATCCTGGACAGAATTATTTGCAATATTGCAGAGTACCTGAATGTCTGGGGTTTTGGAACTCTGATATTATAGCATTAATGTTACACTATCCTTTTTAAGATTAAACAAATCACTTTTGAAAAGCCTCTGCAGATATTTGGTCTCATTATCATCAGTCTAAGTGAAACAGGATTAGTACATGCACTTTTACCCTACGGAATAACCAGTGCATGGACACCTGGCTAAGTTCTCCCAGCAATCTCACAACCACATTTGTTTACTTAAAAAAAAACAACATCTGGCTTATTTTTTTTTTTTTACAGGACTACAACACAGCGATGCTGATATGCTAACAACATGGACTTTTACCACCATATAGATTAGTCACAGCGTTAAACATCTAACATTTATTTGAAATCAGTGTTTCTACTGCACAAATAGTGATTTGCATCTTAAACTGAAGAATGGGACAAAATAGCCACTAATCTCAAAGGCTGTATGCTAAACAACATGCAACAGCAATATTGTAGTTCCGTCCTGTTGTCCTCCAGTTGCTTTCTTTAACATGGGTTTATTCACCTGCAACAGTTGAATCCAGCTAATAGTGGTACAGATATCACCACAAAGAATTCAATTTTTATTTGCTTATATGGTGAAAAAGTCATATGTGGAATTATTACCATTCAAGAGCAAACCCAACAAAAAACCTAGGGAAATATTTGAGCTATCATTAGCAGCAAATTCTGATAAATCACATTAAAATAAAGAACTGGATTTGCACCAGTAAGCATAACAGTGAGACCCTCAGGATCTTTCTTTTAGGATTGTAATTGGTGAGATAAGAGTGTTGAAAGCTCTAATTCCCCTAGCAGTTATCCCTTTCATGCCAAGAACACAGTAGGAAAAACTTCATAGCCTAAACAGAGGAAAGTCTTGCTAGTGAAGTATGTATTCAGATCATGTGTTCAGGTCCTGCCCATGCCACAGAGGACAGGTTCACTTTGAACATAATGTTATATAATTTTTCCTTCTAAATGAATCTGGGTGGGGGGTAGGGGGTAGAGGGGAGTGGATATTAAGATTCATTAGGGCTATTAAAAAAACCTCTTTTGTATTACATGGATTTTAACTAAACCCCCTAAATATTGGCCAAGGTTATCATTTCCAAGGATAAGAGATTAAATTTAAGCACCTGTGTCCTTCTGTAGGAGTTCACAAGTAGAATGGTAACAGGAATACAGAGCACACAGTTCCAGAGGGTACTGCCTATTGCTTACCATGTATTGAGTGATGCTTTGTAGACCATGTTAAACACACATTAACTAGGTTTTCTGGCATGAGCTACCAAATGTCTCTGAGATAGAATTAAAGAGATAAAAGGTAAAAAATTGATCTATAGTCCTTAGAATGGTCTCTGAATACTTCTCATTTCAGGTAAAGTAAACAACAGTCTTTATCCCAGAAAGTATATCTATCCAGGACTAAGAAAGTTTACCCTTCTCTTCAGATATGTACTTAGAGGCTTTATACTCTTGACACTAGAAATAACTCCTAGCTCATAATGGCACAAAACCTGTGATAACATCCCAAAGGCCTTGATTTCCATTTTAGTCTCTAAACCATTTTAGAATGGGTAAGCAGTAACCTCTGGATGTCTCCCGGACCAAACAGTTTCTCAAAACATGGCCAACAAAAATTAGGTTACTCAGAACAAATTTCACTCAAATTTAGTATTTCCAGGGACAGAGATTTCAGTCTTTCTGGGAAACATTGTGTCTAATCAGAATTTCTTTCATTCCAGCTTGCCTCAATTACCTCTCGTCCTTTCACTGTATACTTTGGGGAGGAGTAAGGCTCTATTTTCTCTGTTTCCTCCCACTAGGAACTTGGAGATAGTGATAGGATTCATCATAAGCCTTCTCTGCATAAAGCTGAACAAACCTTTTTCTCAGCCTCTCCTCAGAGGACATTTACTCCAATTTCCTAACAGTCTGGGCAACCCTTCACTGGACTTATTCCAGTTTGTCAATCTCTTTCTTATGCAGAGGAACCCAAACCTGGCCACAGCACTCCAGATGCAGTATTACAAATGCTGAGTAGAAAGGAATAATCAGTTCCCTCCATTTCTTGGCTACAATACAGCCCAATATACTGTTGACCATCTGAAATGAAGGTCTTTGCACAAATCCCTCCTGAATTTCAATAGGTTCATTTCTGCCCATTCCTCCAGCCTATCTATATCTCCTTGAATCCCAGCCCTACCGCAGAGCACATTGATTTCATCTGCCAGTTTGGAATCATGCACAAACTTGAGAGTCCATTTCTTCTCCTCTTCCAGATCATTGATAAACATATCAAACAGGATAAGGGCAATCCAATGGGCCAAAGCATATTGTACATCTATAATGGATATTTTCATTCACCACCTTCTCCTTCATCTAGAAAATGGTTTACAAAACAACGCGCTCCATGATTTTTCCAGGAACGAAAGTGAGGTTGACCTGTCCTTCATTTACTGGTATCATTTTTGGTTAGTCTGAAGATGGTTGTAACATTTTCCTTACCCCCCAGTCATCAGGGAACTCTCCCAATCTCTACAACCTCTCAAGGACACCTAAGACTTACCTCATATGACATTGGCCAAATCTCTGAGTACTCACAGATGCATCCCTTATAGTCCTGTGGATCTGTATATATTGAGATTACTCACATCACTGACTTTATCCTCTTCCACTGTTTGACCTACCTAACACCATCTGTACCTACCCAAGCAATATTTCTAAATTCCTCCTTAGTCTGCTCTCACATCTACAAATGTTCTGTTTGCACTGGACCCTAGCCAGGTCCTTGTTAAACCAAGACAGACTCCTGATATACATATTAATTTTTGTGAGTACTAGGATGGATCATTGTTTTATTTTGAGGAGATTATCCTTAAAAATCTGCTAACTTTCCTGAGCTCATTTGCCCTTCAATACTGCTTGCCACTTGATTAAACTTCCCAGTTGTCTGACTAAGCTGAAGTCTACATTCTTGAAATTTGGGATCTGTGTTCTATTGCTTGCCTTCCTCAGGAATCCCCTCAGGATCTTGAACTCTGCAATTTCATGGTCACTGACCAAGCCTGCCTGTCATTGACTGTCACATCCCCAACAAGTTCTTCAGAGGTCATGAATGTCCAGGAAAATATCACCTCTGCTTGTCACATACAACATTTTTATTATGAAGTTGTAAATGACAACCTCCAAAATTTTCTGAGATTTTGTCCTGCTCTCTGCCCTTTTGTCAGGTGTCAGGGAGGTTTAAGTACCCTATGAGAAGCAGAGTCTGTAATACACAGATTTTAGTCAACTGTCCACCTCTTCACTCACATTCAGAGTGTCTGTAACACACTCCTGCCACAATGTCATGTTTACTGGCCTCTCCTCTGACCTTGACTTGCAAGCTTTCAACTGCACTGTTGCCCATACCACAGAAGAGCTTCCCACATTCAACCTACTCCTTTACATCAGCAGCAATTCCTTTTCTCCTTACCTTTGTATTTCTTAAAGACTTTCTTTCCATCCATCTCAGCACACCAGGCAGACAAGGGACACCACTAAATCTCAGACATTCCTGGGATCTCATGAAATACACATCTACTCCTGCCCAAGGCTTTCCTCTTCACCTGAAGAATTGGGAATAAAACCTGGGCTCCCATGTTGTTCACCATTGCCCCCAGAGCCCTCTAGTCACTCTTGCTAGCCTCAGGATCTTTCTTGGCAGTGTCATTGGTGCCCATGTGGATGAGAACCCAGGAATGCATAATATCTTTCTCTCATTTATCATAATTTTAATGTCACACAGGACACCCTTCATAGTAGTCAGTACTTGAAAATATAAAGTACTATTGATTATGCATTACTTATCACTGCCATGTGAAGCTTTCATTAGACTCTTACAACTTCTGAAGCAATACATTTCCACATGACACAATCCCCATTTCAGAAAGAGAGCTTCTCTTATTAAACATCTAGTGCCTTCACAAAGGTAACAATATTTTTATAATTTGTTGCCTGCATGCCAAAGTCTTTTCATAATGAAATAAACAATGATGAAACTCAGTACAGTCCAAAACCCCCAAAATTTGCAATATTCAGTACACTTTTCTAATTCTTACAATACTACTTTCTTTAGATAATTAAGCACAATGCAGTGGCTTGTATCATTAGGCAATGCAGCAGTCACTTTTTTTCCTCAACAAGTTGCTAAACCTCAAAGATGATCCACAGCTTAAGAAACCATGACATCCTATTGTTAAAGAGATTTTTTTATACCTGTAGGTAGCCACTAGAAGCTAATAATTTCTAATCATTAACTGTATACTGCTGTGTAGGAGGTTTTCTTATCTATTATATGGGAATAGTGACACATCTTACTCCAGCAACAGTGGTAATTAATGGCTTTAAGAATTTAAAAACTCCCATACTCTAGTCATGAGATCCATAAAAGTATCTCATGATTTCCTATGATTTGCAATTCACAAATTAATCTGTTTGCTGTGTCTTTACTCAGGAAGCAATTGAGTGTGAAAAAGTGTGTGTACTGATGCCACATTCTGGGCCTTGCTACTGGGTGCACTTCAAACAGGGAACCACAGCAGTTTTAACTCTAGTGGAGTGGGAGGAAAAATCCCTTGGGTCCCAAGGTCTACTTCTCTTGACAGCTTTTGTACTCTCTAAATACGCATTCAGATTTTCAGAAGCCTTATCATAATTTTCACACTGAGCAATTGGATTCTGGAGTAGGATTTAACCAAGTTAGGATGCCTACATTTAAGTACCCCCAAACTCTACATGTGAGCTGAGTGTTCAGACTCCCAATGCAGTTGGAGGAGAGCCAGTCCTTAAACCATTAAGGGGGAGTCAGGTGAACAACAGATGGGATGCAGTTACATAAACATGTTATATGCTACTTAAGACTTCAGCTGCCAGTGCAGAGAGGCAGAGAACTTTTATAAGATCTATATTTTATTTTATAAATTCTCAGTCATATCTGCCAGCCCTACCATAAGGCACATTAAATGGCATTACATACCTACCTGTGGGCACATAACTTAAGGGAGCAGTGCATACCTCATAAAGTTAGACAGCTTTGTGGGAAGTCACAGAGCCAGCTTGCTTGAAATTTAGATGTCCCCATGTCTTCAGCTGAATCTCAGTTTTAGTGTATACTTGAAAGGTAAAGTTTATAAGCCTTTCCTAAGTGCTCTCTACCTTTACAGTACAAGCCCATGGCTGACAAATCCAGTGCAAATAACACCTGCAGTTAAGATCAAGAACAGCTTCTAGGCCTCCTAGGAAAGTCTTTGCAACAGCTTGAGGCATGGAGGAAGAGGAATATGCGAACTGTTTCAAATGTTATTTCTGAAAAATAATCAATTCATTCATAGGCCTGAGAAATATATTTTTACAGGGGAATTTATTTATTCTGGGAATATTTGCAGAATCACAGAATGATAGATTGGCTGAGGTTAGAAGGAACTTCTAGGAACCACATTCAAGCCCTCTACTCATGCAGGGCCATCTACAGCTGACTGCCCAGCAACATGTACAGACAGCTTTTGAAAACATCTATGGAGAGAGATTCCACTGCATTTCTCTAATTCAGTGGAATACTGTTAAAAAAACTTGGTTTGCAATAATACAGCACCAAAGTTACAAATGTGCCTGTGATCTAATTCAGCTACATGGTTTCCCAAAGCAGCAAAACCAACAAAATACACTCACTTCAGAGATTATAGAACAGCAACAAGAACACTGTGAATGTAAATATCCAGTGTACTTCTCTTAACCAACTTTACTGCTAAATAAAGTGTGGTAACTATCAGAAAAAATAAGTCACAAATTGTTTGAAACTACTACTCTAAACTAATTCAACTTAAAATAAACCTCACTTATCTGGGCTTGGCTATTTTTTTTCTATTGCATCCACTGATTTTTAGCATCTCAGATTACCTCTCACCAGATGAAAGAGAATTTCCACTTTAACACAGCTCATTTCTATAACACAAAGGTACTTGGAGTTGTGGCAGATTTCGTGAAGTTTCTTAACAGTCCCTGAAGTCCTTTGGACTAATTCACATAAAGAAGTTCTGAGGATACGAAGACAGATGAATCTATAATTTCAGCTAAAACAAGCAAATATTCCCTCCCACATGGATCCTCTCCCTTCTTTCATCTCATATTTCCTCTTCCCCTGCCCTGAAGTATCTTCAAGTCATCATTTTGTCTATCTATAATTCCCTTAACACCCGTACTACATTTATAGAAATAAAAGTAAAAATAATCAGCTCTAACTCAGAAGGCACACAAAGAGAATCAAAGGGCAGCCGAGCACTCCCCACGGGTTCTGATGGGAGAGGTGGGGTATGACCTAACTGAGTTCTCAGCTTTACTCGTTACCACGGTCTTTGATAGTCTCATGACTGTTGAGAAGACAAAAACATTTTATCATTAAAATAATGGATTTGTGCAAAGATTAAGAGGAAATATGCACCTACAGCTCTATGCTAAAGAAATGGGTGCTCTCTCTTCTCCTTTATATTCCTTCTGTTGACCTAGAAAAGTGACTTTTAAATCTTAGATTCATCTTTGTAAAGTATGATCTAAATGCTTTTTAGGCCTTTCACTGCGATACTTTCTCAGTTTGCATTCAGCAAAAAATGGAAGAAGAGCTCTATAAATTCAGATGCTTTCCTCTTTGTTAAAGAAGCAACTATCTCCCAACAGCATCTACATAACAAAATTTCCTAGACAAATTCTAGTACAGCAATGTTTGCTATTGACTATGCTCCCTGGACCTATAAAAACCACAAAATAAAATTAAATTAAGGAAATCTACTACAAAGGCAAGATTTTCCACTCATTGAAGATATCTCCTTCCAGAAACAACTGCAGAAAAAATCAAAACTCTTAAAAGACCAAGTCTTAACAACTGTCAATAGTCTCAGGTTTGAATTTATAGCTATTTCTGTATATTCTTATCTTTCTATAATCTTGACTCAGTTCCTCCCTAAGGACTAGCTCCATTTTTAAATTTTATTTTATTTTTTCAAATCCCTTCCCAGTTAAGTTCCTTCCTATCTTCTCACCAGACATTCCTGACTCACTTACTTGCCTTTGGTAAATCTGTGAAGTGCTGAATTATTCAGCTGGTAGAAATGTTTTCTTCTGCTAAAATGGAGATCACAATACAAGAGGATTACCACCTTGTCTTATTTGTTGCATTTTTGCCCTAAACTGTCTAAAACATCAACTGAGAAGTTGTTATTCTCATAAAAACAAAAAATAAATTAAACACAAAAACCCAGCTGCTAAAAATCAGTATTTTTTGACAAAACCCTATAAGCATAAGCATAAAATTTCCATTACAGTATCAACAGGCTTATAAAGAACATTAAATAAATGTTTCAAAGGCTAGCTCAATTTTAAACTGCTGCTTTTGTAGCAGTTTTAAAAAAAAGTTATCACTTTTCTTCTATTGATCTCTATTTGAGAATTCTCATTTTATATCTACATTTAAGAAAATTTTCTGTAAATTAATTATAAGTAGCCTAAAGCTTCATGCTTTTAATAAATTTTTATCCAAACTGTATTTTTGACTCGCATTTATTACTTAAGAAATTAATAAATGGCAAAGTACCTTTTCACCAGGCATTTTTAAGAACCTAACAATTTCTAGAATTAGTAAATGTCTTCAGCAATAAGGCTCACAGTACTTTCCAAAAAGATCAAAATAACTGACTTGAAACTATTTTTATGGTCATTTTTCCTATGTAGGTGAAAGTTTAGCCATGTAAATCAGTATCATTTAGCAATATGACTAATTTGATAGTTCCCTTCTATGTCTGCTTACATAGAGTATTATACAGCAGTTAAGACTGCAATAGTTGGATTAAAATTGTTATTTTTCTTCAGTTTTTACTCCCATCTTTGATAATTTTGTTCTTTCTTTCTCTTTTCCCTTCCTCAAGTAAACATTTGAAATATAATTATTTCACTATTCATTAATTCCTCTAGGAAACACCACTCTCTCCATAGTGTGATAGTTTCCATAGTTGGTGTTTAACTCTTGGTTTATAGGTTGTATTCATGATGTTCTAAAGCCCCTCACAGAACTCCTGATACCACTGATTGACTACACAGACAGAAAAAGATAATCCACACTAGAATAAGAAATTTAAACGTAACCCTAACAGTTTAGTATATGTTTCAAAAATACGAAGAAAATAAACTAGATTATCCTTCCTGTTGGGACAAGCAAGAAAACCATACAAGCAGTGTTTAATTAGAACTTCTTATCTACTATTAACCTATTTTATACAACAATTAGTTATGGTGAAAGATTATGTTATATAAGACTACATTGCACTTCACCATATTGTATGATTCTATGAAGATAAAAATTAGTTGTGTTTCTTATCTGTTTTATAGCACGTGATTGTTATGTATCCATACAGACTTCTGATATCTTTCAGTGAAAAAGCAACTCCTAACAGTACCCTAATTTAGTATCTAATTAAAGATCTTTCTTACCATAATTCAAAAAAAGTTGAGGTTAACAGTACTATCATTCAGGAATTCCAATCAGGAAATATTAAAAAAAAAGTGAGATAGTTGCTGTTAGTAACTATTTGGCCTCTAATGTTCTTTCTCTTTTCGCATAAAAATTATAGCTGGTACTTACATTCACAATTCATTGTGGAAAATCTGCTCAACATGGAAAATTATAACTAGTAAAAGAATTGCTTACCTTGAACTTCAGCTTTCCCTATAGTCTTGATTTCTTTTTGTTTGTTTTGATATCTAGTGGCTCCAGAAAGCAGCAGAATGAGAATTGCCTGTGTCCCTGCGAATGTCCAGAGCAAAGAGGTTAGTCTGTGATATATTAGTCTCTCTAATCTCTTCATATCCTCCCTGGCGTAACTGAGTATTTTGTGTAGCCCTTAATACTGAACACAGACTGCAAAATCAGTGATTCCAACTCAACGTAGCAGGAGAGTAATTCAATTCCACGCACCATTTTATAACATAACCATCTTATATAAGGTTTAGCTTATCCAAGATATTTTTACTTAAAACTCCATTACTTTCAGGGCAGGAATACATCAGTGTTATATCTTACTTTATTGTGTATTTTTTCAAATAGTCGTTTTCAATTTAGAAAACTGTCAGCAAGATGATTAATCAAGTTATTGGCAGCAGCGAACAAAAAAGATACCAAGCATAGCCAGTCCTGATCCAAAACCTATTTGCCATGTGCCGTACTCTCACACACACAAATCCAACTCTGGACAGCTGCCAGTTCACACTTTCTTTTCCCATCTGAGTTGGAGTCTAACGCTGCCTTATAACAAATAACCACCGTTCCTCAAGCAAACTAATGGGCAAGGTGGGATTTCTCATTTAGTTTGCATCATATTTAAGTAGACAGTTTTTTATCAGTGTCATATTAAAAAAAAAAAAACCCAAAAGACCAACATTTTAATGGATATACAACTAGTAAAATCTGTTTGTTTTCTTCACAATAACTTCTGCAAATTACTTGTTAATTTCCTCAAATTCTTAAATGGATCAAAGTGGTAAAGATTTTCAATATTCACAATCTAATATTTTTTACTCACTTCATTTTTCCCCCATAATTCTTGGTTACTAAAATGGAAAAGAACAAACCCAAAGCATAACTGGAATGAGCTGACCTAGCATGATTTCTGCCAGTAGACCAAAGCAGATTACATCACACGAGGATTATAGATTAAGATTACTTTGTTGGTTCTGTGAATCTATGAGGAGCTCAGATACATTTTCTTTGCTGTAACTTGAACATTTGGGTGGGCTCATTCAGTGTTTCTTTGCATGTATAGTTTCATCTGTGCATTTGTTATGTCATGTTCTAAGTGGAATAAAAATTAGTGTGACAGCTGTTCACTTCTACCAGCTGCCCTCGTGCACATCCATAACAGGCATGACCTGTTCTAGATGGGTTTTAAGAAGCGACTACAGGCAGAAAAACAGACAGTGCTGGAATGAAAGTCCCCAAGATAAGATTCAAATGAGGTATCTTCTGTTTCCAATGTGCCCACATTCCAAAACTGCCCACATGACCAGTCCCTAATCCTTTAGAGACAGCTATCTTATTGCTGAAATGCCTTTAAAGTCTCACTCTGCTTTATACTGTGCTTCAGTATACGCATATGTATGTACACCTGTAAAAAATAAAAACTAGTCCTGCAGACATGTGCAAGTAAATTGTCCCTTAATATATATAAAAACCCCATTTAAATATTGTGAAAATTCCTATAAAAGTTTGTACTATTTTCCCTGATCTCATAATCACATAGTTGAATCTTCTCTTAGACCACTACGATGTTGGACTACGTATTACAAGGTCAGACTTTTGATTTGTTTTACCTCCTGTAGTGACCTGTGTCTTCCACAGCCACATGCAAAATGAATTATGTTAAAATTTATGTATATGGGGCAGGGGAAGTAGCTTTGCTGTCTGCAAGCAACAGTTCTTCCAAATTATTTGTACTGCATTCATTATCAATGTCATGTTTTAGCACAGCTCAACAGCTGAGTAATAGTTTGGAGAAAGTTTCTGGTTGTCCATCATTATTCACACCAGATAATTGATTAGCTGTCTCCACTGACTGAAGCTATCAGCTTTGGGTTGGAAAGCTGAAACTTTAGGTGACATGTTTTCACCTCAACTGTCTGCTGGCTACTTTCTGAGGTTTATGTTGAAACTAGTAAGTTTGAATTGGTTCTCAGGATCTGCTGATTGCCTGTCTCTGGAGTTTGTATAAGGGGGTTTATGCATTTTCCTTGACTCAGGTCTGGATCAATAATACAGTTCAGCGTGAGGGAACTGGCACCTTGACACATTCTGATTCGCTGTGGTAGCTATCAAGTCTGTCACACTTTGCACAGTCAAAGCAATTTTCTTCAAGTCTCTCTCTTCACTACAATGGCTGTAAGAGACCACTAAGACAAGTAGGAAAAGAAACTCCCAAATTATGAAATCAAGAACTGAAAAATTAAGTTTCTGTCTTCAGCTCAGAACTTTTGTTTAAAAAAATCACTTCCCATGTACTTCTATATCATGTGAAGAGTAGTAAGGTGCCATTCAGAAATGTTAAATATGCAAACACAAAATATCCAGTATCTTCAAACTTCTGAAGACTGTGTTAACAAAAGTAGTTCAGAATTGCCATATAATCTGTGTAACTTTGTTCAAGAAATTTACTTCAAAATTAACATATCTGCTCATTAAAATATAGAAGAAAGCAGGTCTAAACAGAAAATGCTGAATTCTGTTACTATGAAGCTTATTGTGACATGTAGTAAATCGTATTCACAGCTGTATCCTCACTTTTTAGAGTATTTGAATCACTTCTAAAAGGCCAACTTCTTCCCCCAAACCTTGTAGACTCTTATTTCCTTAAATAATCAAATATAAATACAAATAATATTTTTTAAAAGAATTGTTTAATTTCTTTTCAGTGCCATACACACCTGTGTGGGATGAACAGCAGAAGTGCAAACAGATCAGGGGTCAGGGGAGGGACACTCCAAACACCAGAGCAGGTGTTACTGGTAGCCCAGGAAGGTGATAACGCCAGAACAGATATCCATGTTGCAGCAAGGAGGACCCAACATTGGAGCCAGTAAATATTCTCTGAAGGAAGGACCTACACTAGAGCAGGCTCCTGTCAAGAATGTGGCTGGTGCTATCATTACCGCTCTCATCCTGGGATAAGCTTTTCCTGTCTTACCTCCTGTTTTCATTGTCTTACCAGGCTGTTCATTTTATAATTACACAAATGATTATATATATGTATATAATTATACATTTTATCTCTAATATCTATGATGAAAGCAAACAGGAAGATCTGTCAAGAATCTGGTGTCTGAATACAAGGTTTCTGTTACTGGTAGAAATATGAGCATAAGTTCTGTGCATGCAAATGTTGTTTCACATTATCTCAGTGTTTATCCCAACCTTTCCACAAAGTCATGTGTCTGGATACAGATGGAGGGAAAATATAAGGTTAGAGGCAACTGCTACCTTTCTGCCTCAATATTTAAAAAAATTCCTTTCCTATCCAAGGTAACTATTGCTTCACCTTCACAAGAAACAGTGATTACTCTGTCCTTGCACTTGAACTAAAGAAAATATCAGCAACCACCTTCATTTCATCTCCTGTATGCTCCCTCATAAGGCATTTTCCTACTCTTCTGTACTAGTGATCTTGCAAGGAGGTGTTTTTTTTTCCTAACAAGTAGAGAGTCATTGGCAGACACAGACTTGTAGAATAACCTTTCGTGTTTTAAGGTTAGCTGTGATAAAACTGTTATATTACTTCTGCAGAAAACAGATATAAGGTCTGTTTTGCAGACCTCTGAGGAACAGAAGTTATTGTTTCTCTTAGTTAGATGCATAAAAACAAACCAAATGCCTCTTTTCACTAACGATTACCTCTGCTAAACAATGTACCTTCTTTGTGATGCTCCAAATACCTTATTAAAAATAATATTCATAGAAAATCTCTTCCAAAGACATCTCAGTTAAGAATATAGCTTAACGTTTAAAGTGTGGTATCTCCTTGCCAACATATGAAGCAATAAATCTGGTTGAAACGTTTCAGAATTTTGATAATCAGAACACGTTAAATAAAATTCCACACTTCAAACACCTTAATGTCTTTACATGTTATATACTTTTAATCTAAATACCAATTTTCCATTTTTATTCTTAGTTCAGCAAGACTTATTAACATACATCCATTGAAGCTGTAAAACATAGTGAATGAAATCATTATCCTGTTGAAATTAGTCCTTTTCTATCATTAACTTGTGCGCATTCAGTATTTTTTCTATTGCCTCCTCATTTCTATCTTCCTTCTTCTTATTTAGGTTAGGAGGTATGTAATTATATAAGCATAATATACATGTGATTAATCCAAATTTTGAAGAACTTTTGGAAAAAAACCCAGTATTGTAGTTCATACCTTTCTAATTGATTTTTTCTGTATTTCAAGCACCCATTCAGCCTATAGATATGAATTTTACAAATAATTCAGAATTATAAAGACATTAGTATTTATTTTTAAACATCCATCTGTAGTTTTATTCTTATGCCTCAATACTTGAACTTAAAATTCAGAAAAATGCCAGCAGACATTGCTGCAAATTTGAATGGTGCACTTACTTTCATACCCTGTATCACCAAATGCTTCCTCATTAATGGCAAAAATAGACAACACAGACACTGTATGTACCAGCAAAATAAGGCTGATTAAACACATTCATTTCTTGAGCGCTGAACCTCTTAACAGTTAATTGGATTGACATCTTCCCCAAAGAGACACACCAGCAGGTGGCTTTTGAATTCGATAGAAGTCTGCAACTGCAAGTCATTGATCAGTGAAAGATCCCACTGACTCCCTTTAGTCCTGCATCGAGACTTACACTGTCTGAACACGATCATGATTTGTGAGCCTTGGTACCGAGCCTAGCAACCATGGACTAACCCCATACACTCAGTCCATGGAAGGAGTTATAATTTATAGAGTGATAAAACATTAGATAACTCTGGTAAAGCATAAACTATTATTTTTCCCCCTGAAACACACATGGATCAGTTCAGCAACCTTATAACTTCAGCTCTAAATGAAATCACACAATTTTCAAGAATTAGTTATGAGGTAACTTCCACCATAGATTACAACACATTGATGCCGTGGGACTGCACCAGAAGAAAGGAAGCTCGCATTGTGAAGCACATTTATGCTCAGCCACAATCCTATTTCCTGCCCTCGAGCTTGAAGGTGGAGCTTTGCCTTTTATATCGATTATAAATCATGTTTCCTTCCATTGGCTGCAAGCTTACTGTACATTTCCAGAGGCATGAACAGAACCAAGCCAAAACAACTGCCTATGCTGTTAGTACAAATGCTTTTCCTTTCTCCAAACATTTTAAATCTGCGTTAACAAACTCTTTTAAAACATCTCATTCTGTCTTCCCAAAAGGAAGAACATATTTATGACTTATTGTAATATAGCTTTGATTGAAGTTTTCCTATAATGGAAAAAAAAAAAAAAAAAAAAAAAAAAACATTTAAATNAAAAAAAAAAAAACACCTGTAAATGCAATTTATTATCTTGTTCCGAATACCTTAGGCAAGTTCTTTTACCTATGACTGCCAAATTCAATATGCCTTCTGTAAAAGTATACAGTGAGTTAATCTCAGTCAGGATTGGCTCCATTTCTTGCACAGCTCTCCTACTTTTACTATACTATTAGAAACAAGAAATAAAAGGTTTTGTTTGCCCCAAACTGTGGTCAAATACACTGAACATTCCTAGACATGATTCAGAGATTTGTCTGGCAAGTTCTGGAGAAAATACATTATATTCTTCAGCTGTGGCGATAGAATGTTCCCAAACTCATTACTATTAATTGTCTTGTAGTTATAAGTGACAAGAAAAGTAATGCTATTTCTAGGGCTGTGTGGTCATCTGTGAGAACAGTAGGTTCAGTTCCTTAACATTGATGCGAGAAATAATGACAAGCGTTATAAAAGAGTCCCTTAGAGCCCTACCCTTTAGAAAAAAGCATAGATTTGATTGGATCTCAAAAGTTCACTGCATTCAGAAGATATTTTTGTCTACTCAACTGTTTTTACATTCCTTTTTGTATACACTTTGCCATGTTTTTCAACCTTTCCTCCAACTGAACTGTAATTACCGGAAATACTGCTTATAGTTAGACACTTTCTAAAAAGGACACCAAATGTACTACTGTTTTTATAAGAACATCAATCTGCTATAAAATGAACACTATTAGTGTGGAAGAGGGAAAATTAAGTCTTCAGGGAGCATCAGGAGGAGCAAAAAGTATTTTAAAAGTAGATTTAAGTTGCGTGTTCCAAACTCCACTCAAAGGTCACAAGTATTTAACTTCAATAATATAATGATACAAATGTAAAATGCAGACAGAAGGGAAATTTCATAAAGAATGGACCTCTTTTTTTTTTTTTATTTTTTTAGCCTTAATAAAGAGCTCTTCTTGTAGCTGCTTTAAAGCTGTAATTAATTATTTACCTTGTCCTTTACAGTTCAGGACAAATAACCCCTTGCAATTTTCATTATCTAAAGAAATTACTGAGATTACAGTCACCTTGTGCCAGGGCTTCTCTTTCTCTGATATTGTCATACTTTTCCCTTGAGCTGTGTTCCACTGTAGGGCACAGAAGTGCTAACTGCTGACAGAGGTCACGACAGCTGCATAGATAGAAAGTTCATCTAGAAGTTTTCCCTGCAACACAACTATTCACATAAATATTTCTTTATTTAGTTTTACAGAATTAAGGCACTGTATACAGTAAATGGACAGTTATGCAAAGTTTCTCAATAAAATTTTTAAATGCTGCTGTTGCTTATGCAGAGGCAGACAAGTGACTTCTTCCTACGTGTTCCTATTCTTTATGGTAATTCACAAAACAAGAATGGCTGCCAACACTTTTCTTATTGTTGAGAGGTTAGTTAAAAGAGGATTTTTAATACTTTTGAAAATACAAGGTGGGGAGACAAGGAGGAAGAAAAAGGCCAGAAAGAGATATAAAGTTTATTCTGAGACTTTTCACAGAGAAAATGATGTGGTATGCAAAGAGCAGAAGCAAAAGCCAGCAATTTACATGATTCTGGTTGAAATGACTCACTTTTGGGTTGAAAGCATTGCCTTTGCTTCTTGGTCTGCAATGTGCCTTTCAAGTTTATTTTCCATGTATGTAATATTGCAGAATAAAAGTTTGTAGTGGTAATGATTTATTGCTTTTAGTAAGAAGCAGTCAAAGGTTCATAGAAGGCTGGAGCTAAGCTAAACCTAATGCTAACACCTATGCAGCACAAGACATAATTTTTTAAAAAGGTTTGAGGTTTTGTCTCATTTGCTTTTTCCTTTCCTTTTTGTTTGCCAGTCAAGCACATAGGAGAGAATGGGTAAACTGTATTGAACAGGAGAATCAAAGGAATGGCCCTTCGCATGTGTTTAGCTGGCTACGACTACACATTTCTTTTATCCGTAAGTAACCAGGGGCCGCATCTTCTACACTCCATGAGCACCTGTAGGCAAGAATTATATTTTCTAAGATGCAGAAAGTTAGATGCCTAACTACTAGTGATTTCAGCTGGCCTCTCAGGCTAGCCACTACAGAGTAGGGGGGGAAAAAGGGGGGGTGTGGAAAGGGGAACTTGTGGGAATATATCAAAGATTTTTCTTTAAACCTGGGATAAAAAGAGAAGATGACCACCAGTGTAAAGGACACTGAAAGATATTGTGGTTGTCGTGTTTTAGCTTCCTAACAGGAGACCCTTCCTAAAGGTCATTAGTTTTTACCTCTCTGTATACAAATAAAACCCTACATGCATTTTCTCTTTTATTTCTCCCACACATTTCTCTGTCAAGAGGAAAGCAACGTAACACTCCAAGTTTGCCTTTCATCTGTCAAATTACTTTACCATTCCTGAACCTTTTTGCTCCTATGAATGTTCATACTGAAAAAGGGAAGTGTTTATCTTGATATACTGATTTAAAAGTATATGAGAAAGAATAATTTTACCAGTCTAGATTAACCTAAATTTTGTACTGATATGAGACTGAATTTTCATTTTCCTTAGAAACTGGATGCATCTTACCCATCTGGGTACCAGTGAAATATCTGAGATAGTGCCACACTGGTGAAAATTGGAGAAGATTGAGATATTTGGTTTTGCAGAGAACAGGAAAGCAAGTAATATGGAAAAGCACAGCGAAGAGCAGAACAAGCTTGGGGAAGGCTTACAAGTAGAACTTTTTGAGAACTGGTCATGAGGTTAATCTTTTTAATGTGCTATCTGATGTCCTTGGCACAAAGTGGAAGAGTTGGTTAATGAGATTCTCTGATTAAAAAGAATTGGAGTCATCATCTGTAAAGAAAAGAATTGAAAAATCTCTTCCATATAGGAAAAACTGGATAACCTTGAGGATGGTAATAATAGAAATGAAGTGAAATTCTATAGCTTGTGAACTTAAGGCTAAACACCAGGAATTGATGCCACAACGCAGAGGATGAGTCTGAAATAGCAGAGGAAAAGAACATGGGTAAATATATCTGTTACAGGATGACTAGGAATCATTGATGTGAGAAAGTTCTGAAAAACAGCAAAGACAATCTAAAACTGTTTCAGGCTTTGTATTTTCAGTAAGGAAAGAAAACTTGTAATGTCACTATGAAAGACCTTAAGGTCTTCCTCTCATCTGCAATACTGTTTATATCAACTATGGTCATTCAGGTTCAAGAGAGAATAACTTGAAGTAAAGCAGATAAAAATTTCAACCAAGAGTACCACAAAGACTGTTTTAGGAGTTGGTATTAAATGAGTGCAATTTTTTAAGCCCTGGTAAAATGGAGGCTGAAAAAGAGATATGAGTGTATGCCCTTGCATCACACAAACAAGCACACTGAAGGCAAGAATCTGAAGGACAGTGAAGGACAGTGTTGACACAGGAAGAGATGATATACAGTCCTTCAGGTCACAAGCCTTGCCACCAAAACTGCTCCAGTGTGGGCTCCTTTCTTCACAGGCCCTGCCAGGAGACTGCTCCAGTGTGGGCTTCCCACAAGGTCACAGCTTCCTTGGGCTGTCCCCCTCCTCTGGCGTGGGGTCCTCCATGGGCTGCAGAGGCACAGCTGTCCCACTGTGGTTTTCCCCACGGGCTGCAGGGGAATCTCTCTGGTGCCTGGAGCATCTCCTGCCCTTCCTTCCGCTGACTCTTGTGTCTGCAGGGCTGTTTCTCTCGCGTGTTCTCACTTTTCTCTCCAGCTGCAATTCCTTCTGCGCAGTAAATTTTCCCCACTACCACCGTCGCTGATGGGCTCAACCTTGGCCAGCAATGGCTCCATCTTGGAACTGGGTGGCTCTGGCTCATTGAACATGGGGGAAGCTTCTGGCAGCTTCTCACAAAAGCCACCCCTGCAACTCCTGTCTACCGAACCTTGCCATGCTCAACAAACACAGACCTAATATTAGTATCTTTATGTTCAGATGCTGAGATCTAATTCTTGTGAAGTAGAAACATTAATAATTTTTGACCCAAATACAATTAAAGATTGATGCATTTCCATGGAATTATTCATAGCATGAATTTCTACTTGTACAGAAACAACTGTTTATGTCATGGGAGCAACAGTAGGTATGCCACACATTAAATTGCATAAAGACTGACCAGCCAGCTTCAGAGAAAGCTTTCACTGGAGTAGACTACATAAATAATCAGGAGGATATCAAACAGCAAGATATGCAGCACCTTCCAGTTTGCACAGGAATAACTACAATCTAGGAGATGTATTTAATCATCTGTGACAAACAGTAAATTTTGCATTAATAATTAAACTGACATTTAAGTGTTCGCAGTTAGCTTTTAAGTTAGTCTTCTCTGAGACCTATACATGTATCTCTGTTGTAATTATAGCACATTTACTTCATTTAATTGATGCTTTTAATCTAAAAGGTTATGTTTTAAAACACTTTCCCCTAAAATACGTACTAGGAATGCATTATTGGCAAGACAGCAAAATTGTTCAGAGGACCATAAATCAACAGAACATTAGAGTTACTGGGAACTGATATTTATTTTATGACAAAGTAACAAAAAAGTTACCTCTGATCATGTGTCTAAGCATTCTAGCAAGTGATCTGTTTTCAAAAGTTATAGGCATAGACGGACTGCAGAAAACAACTAAGGAAAACCAGCATTTCGAAGAAAATAATTAATTTGTCAGATATTTACTTTACTCAAATAGAATTGGACCTAACTGTAATCAAAGCCAACTGTAAAAACATTCCACTGTTATATCAATCTTACTTCATTTAGATACTGAGGCACAGAAGGTTGATTCTCAGAATGTTTTTTATAAGTTCTGTTCAAATTCAGTGGGATATCATTCCCAAACCAAGACCCAGTTAAAAATAGAAATTTTGGAAGTAAACAATAAAGGGTAATTCATAGAAGCACAGTCTGATAAGATTGGAAGTGCCCTCTAGCATCATTTAGTCCAACCTCTGCTGTCACGAGGACAGCTAGAGCTGGTTGATCAGGACCATATCTGTTTGTTAATACCTCCAAGGTAGGAAAATTCACACCTCCTCAAGGAGACTTGTTCCAGCTTTTGGTCACCTTTACAGTAAAAAAAATTGTGTGTTGGGTAGATTATACATGAAATCAATTACGGGCAAAGGTATGACTATGTCTCTCTGATCAGAGTAAGGAACAAACTCCATTTTCTGTGCTAGAATAAAGAATAGGATGCTTATATTGCCATCACTGAAATGAAAAGCTCCAAAAGCAAATATTATATTAATAAACAGAGAAAGATTGTAGAGATTAGAAAGCCTTTTCACACGCAGAGGAAGAGGTAGATGAATCTCAGTCCCCACTATGCTTGGCTGAATTTGTAACTTCAATTCAGCATTAAGATTGTTTATTTTCCCTCAGGCATTATTAACACTTTACAATTAAGACGAATACTTACTAGATCAGATAATAAAATGTGAATTAAAACCAAAATAATTCTGCTTTGTCTGTCTAAACTGTCCTAGCCTCTAAATGACATTAATACTACACATTTTTTCTCTACAAAGATTTATCAGTGCTTATAAGCAGCCTCTCCTGTTGCTTACCAGCCTAGCAGATCTAGATATTTTCACTTTTAACCACATCCTAGATGTTTCCATCTCCTTCACTAGATAGTTTCATCAATAAAGGGATACTGAAGTACAAAATGCCTTAGTAGATATTTAATGAAGATTTTAAGAAGAGCATAAAGCTTTATGAAAGTAACGCAGAAAAAACCCCTCTGTTTTTACAGGGTATTGAACAGTATTACATTATTATAACAGAACAAAACATTTAGAACAATTAAATACTAAGAACATTGTACTAAGTAAAAGGTTGGTTGTTTTTCTGAAAAGGGGTCAGATATTTAAATGGGAACCTGAATTTACAAGTAGAAAGAGTTGAACAGCTAAGTTTTAGAAAGCAAGTTGAAGAAAATGAATGAACGTTCTATATTTAACTGTACTCTCAAAGCCAGACATTCAAAAAATCACAGCCAAGCATGATAAATCATGAGATTTAAAAAAAAAAAAAAANAAAAAAAAAAAAAAGAGAACTCACGAACTCATGAATTTTAAGACGTCTTACAGATTGAATTATTTTTATTTCCCATCTGATATGAATGTATAAGAATGATGGCCTTGGGTTTTCTCCACAACCTGAAGGGCAAAGGACTAGATAAAATATTGAGAATTTATAACATTATGAATCTTTTTACATGCAATGTTTTATTTAAAACTTTAATTCCCATGGGTAAGCTACGAATTTGGTCCACCAAATTTCTTTCAAGGTATGGAACTTCAAATGAAATATTGAAAAGCATGAAAATCAAGATCAAGTAATAACAGACAGCACTAATTAAAAAAAACTTGACTTCTTTTTATTGCACTACACTAGTTTTAGAGTATTTAAAGGTTCTACTGTTACAAAGGCAATCTGATAGATAGCTTATAGGTAGTTTTTATTGTCCTTCAGTGGGTTTTGGACAAAAGGTGCAAGGCTTCTTCTTGGAAAACTACAATATTCAAAAAGGGAAAAATGGTCTGCAAAACCTGTGCTATTGAAAAAAAAAGAAGAAAAAAGCAGGTTATTTTACTATGGTCTTAATATCTTATATTCTAATCTTTTTTATGAACTCCTTTCTGGAAATAGAACTCAGTGTGCAACAAACCTGGAGTCAAATATTACCTTTTTTTTGTCTTCTCTAGGAAGAGGAAAACCCTATTGTCAGATGAACGTATTTCTGTTCCTTATCCGTGAGGATTTCAATTTATTAATTATATAAGACTGCAATGGAAATAATTTATCTATTGAATAGCATAATTCTTTGGAAACAAGACACAGCTGACATTTAAAAGATAAATAAGCAAAATTCTACTATGTGGAAGTCAAATGGCCTTTTCTTGCATATTGTGATGGTAATTGCATTCTTTGTGCTACATGATTGCTCAGAATAACCTCTATGTAAACAAATGCCAAAGAAACAGGTTTACATGCAGATCATTGACAAGCAAAAGAAATTGCTATAAACTCAGGAGGTATTTTCCAACCATCCTGGAGAGGACTCCATGGGCATTGCTGCTCTCTTCTGAAAGTGTCGCCAGTAATTTATTACTCTGAAAAGCAAATGTGCTTTCCTCAAGTCATAGGTTGTCCTTTCACTATCTGTTTCTTGGCAGAACTGCTCATAAATAAAGGAGCAGGCTTCACACACTATGTGGGTCAGGCACCAGTCTGACTTCTACAGATGAATGAGAAATACAGAAAGGTTTTACAACTGCTTGAATTTAGCTGTTGCGATGGCTTATTTACCAACATCCAGTTGTTTTGATTTTTTTTCTTTAGGAGAAATAAGAACACTATGAAAGAGTGTTATTACCTAAATCAACTTTAAATACTCATCAAGCTTAAAATGAAACTAAGAGCTGTTATTTCAGGAAAGTTATGTCAACTTTTTTATTGCCCTTGCCCAATTTGGCAGGGTGTTACAGAAGTATAATAAAAGAAAATATGCCTTGTCATTTAATCCTAATCCAACATCTTGGTTTAGATTATATTTATGATTTCTCGAAGTTTAATATCAGCTGTTGAAGCTAAGATAAATATCTAGGTTCCCCCTACCCCCAGGCAATGCCTTTCAGAAACAAATTTCAGGTTTCAAGGTTACAAGACTTCCCCACCTCTGATGACACTGCCTATGAGAAGTCTATGCTGCCTTTCTTTATTCCAAATCTGTTTTCCTTTTGCTCTCCCATGTTTTTACACCTCATCTGAGGAGGTGCTGCCATACCACACAAATGCAGGTACTTCTATTCCACTTTCCTAGATCTTTCCGTTTACAAGCCTAATTTATTCTTACTCAGGATATCTTCCCAGATTAAATTGTTTTCCAGCTAGTCCTGATGTTTTCAGGAGCAGTTGCTACATTTTAAATACGTACTATTAAGAAAGCAGGCACTTCACCTTCCATTTTATCAAATTTGCCATCTCCGGAGAGCTCACCGCAGAAATCACACCTAATTATGTTAATTTTCAATGTACGAAAAGGAAGGGAAAAGTCAGAAGACATGGAAAGCTAAGAAAGGCATTAAAAACCCATCTGTGGTTCCTTTAAGTACCAATTATCCATTACTGGATAGCTGTGAGGGATTTTATTTAGGAGAAGCTACCAATCAGCTGAAAAAAGCAAAATAAATGAGACACAGTGAGAAGATGAAAAGGCTACAAAACAAAGCTGATTTGTGGAGTTTAAGTAAGGAAGAAAAGTGAGTTTGCAGTAAACTTCATGTGGCAGGAAAGTTTCAATCATTGCAGGAAGTTTTCAGAACGGTGAAGTCGCTTTACTGTTCAGGTTGAGGCTATAGCTCTAGTGATTTATTTTTTATTTTATTTTATTTTTTGTTTGTTTGGTTTTTTGTTTGTTTTTGTTTGCTTCACTTTGATTTGGTTTGGTTGGTCTTTGTTTGTTTGCTTGGGATTTTATATGTTTGGGGTTTTTTTGTGGTTTTCTGTTGTTTTATTTGTTTTTTTGGTTTTGGTTTTTTTTTTTTTTTCAGTTATTCCCTGGAAGCTACATCTGGGAGTAACATGAAGGGAAGGAGGAAGTACCATCTGTCATGTGGTTCCTATAATTCCATGAACAGTAGAGTCAGCTTTCCTTTTTAAACCTAATTAGATATTCGAAATACAACAAATGTGTCAATACACAGCATTGCAGAACTTAAGCATTAAGTAATTTGTGCTAAGTAGGACTCTGTACTTATTAATTTTAGTGTGTTTCTACAATATTAGAAAATTAATTAGTCATTTCCCCCTTGAAAATATTGAGTTAATACTGCCAGGATTTATCAACCTTTAAGAAAATTAGAGGATATTTGTAAGTACACAGTACTAATTTAGAACATCTATGAGTGAAGCTTCTCAAAGGCTTTAAGAGCACCACTAAATGTAGAATCTCAGAAGCCTTCCAGATTACAGAAATATAATTATTCCTGATTTAATACAAATTAAAACAAAGAGATTAATTGACATACCAAAGTCTCAGGCTGGCATGGGGAAATTTAGGTCTCTTTTTTCTCCTTCATCTTTGTCTTGGCTCTTGACTGTCTTAAAAGTATTCAGTGCCCACATTCACATTTCTTATCTGCCCAAATAAATTAAATGCTCCCAATTAGTGACAAAAAAATGATCTAAGAATTTTGTAAATTGCCCATCAGTAGAATAGAAGAGCTTCAGAGAAAATGAGACCTGCATAACTTAGAAAATAAATGAGCTTTACAGTTTTCAGCTCTTCCTACTATGCTTATAAGTGTCTTGATTTCAGATTTTGTTTTCAGTAATTTTAAGCTACATGACAAAACACACAGCATAAGAGCACAAAGGAAAAATGCTGGTGTTGCTACCAATCTTCATCTGGTTTGTCCTCCCAGCTATATGGGCAATTGTCAAAGCTATTTCCATTTAAATACTCCTAAAGATGGTGAACGATTATTTATGATATGTTATATTTAATGTCTTAGCTGATGGTTTAATGTGCAAACCTCTGTTCTTAAAAATTTACTGAACTTTGGAACTATTGGAACCAGAGCATTTGCACGGACAATTAAGGATTGTTTGGCAACTGATTCAGGAATCAGGAAAAATAATAAATTAATAGATAGATGCAAATCAAATATTATTTTATGTAAGTTATGACCAATTTTAATTAAGATTAAGATCTTTTTTGCAAACTCACTGTGTTTTAGATTGAGGTATTACAGCTTTTGGGCATGCTACTGTATTTTAGTAGCAGTTTTTAAATTCTTTCTTGGTTTTATTCAGACATTCATACATAATCAACCTTTTGCACTTAACAATTTTTGAGAATGATACATTTTGAAATTTTGTTTAAAATATTTTAAATTACATTATTTTGAAGAAATAGCCCTTTACTTGTACCAGATACTCCTGCTTTTCTGCAATGGTGTAAGTATTCACAGGAAGATGTATGAATTCATACCAGCGAATCCTTGGTTCGCTTTTATAAATAAACCAAGATAATTTGGACGTACAGAATCTCAAGGTTGTTGTGGGGTAACAAAGGCCTGACTGGGTATTTTTTTACTTATAGTACCATGCCTATGGTACAACTGTTGTCTTTTCTTTCCGATTCATATTTAATCAGAAATGGTTTTTTCCTGATAGCATCCCACTGGAGGAGATGAAGAGTGGGAACTCAATTATTCAAAAGTCTTCAGATCCCTAGGGACTAGAAGCTGAATGCAGATGTCAAGATTGTTGACCCAAATCTTCCAGTTCTGGATAAGAAGAGGTCATGAAGACTTTGTAAAAGTGTGTCAAGTTTTCTATGTGGGATCTGAAAGATTTGCATGCTCAGACATTCACACAAGAGTAAAAAAAAATAATGCACTGAACTTTCTTTTAAAGGACAAGAGATCCTTGACTGCACAAAAAAAAAAGTCATGGCTATATGTTTTAATCCATATTAGTAGAACCTACTAATGAATTCAGGTAGTGCAGACAATATCTCCCAAACTTTCTGATACCTAAGACCCATGATTTTCTGTGTTAAAATGGATGGCATGAGACAGATCTCTCAGAGCAGCCCTGCTTCTGCCCAGCTGGACCTGTCATGCATGATATTCCTCTCCCCAGGATCCCTCACTCTTTCCAGGCTATTTAGACTGGTTTCAGGGCAGAATGCACTGCCATCATGCTACACCTGTAGGGAATTTTTACCATAAGGCATCAGAAATATGCATAGGAAAACAAATTGAAAAAGAATTTGACTTTTTATTTTATTTACAAACTCAGAGAGAAATCCTGGCTAGACTGAAGAGGAAAGGAACATATCTTTTAATATCTGTTCTCAACTTCAGTGAGTTTTCTTACACAAAATGAGAAAAAGAAATATAGCTTAGCCTCAGAGGCTCAGAAGTTCAAAAAAATTCACCATGCTTGTTTTTATCTTTGGAATTTCATCTTTGAGATAGGAAGACTCTCATATCCAGTCCTGCCAATGTATTATAATCAAAGAATATCTATGTATTTACATCTTACAGATTATCAGGCAGGGTCTTTTGTATATGTGTTTTGGTGGGGATTTTTTAAGAGGAAAGTTCTTCTTCACACCTGTACTTGCCTGTTGGCACTGTCTGGCTTGTTATAGTAAATGATTTATGTTGCTCTTTTATATAGCTTTGATCAAGTCAAACCATAGTGCTTTACTTCTCTTTGTTCTTGAGAAAATATTAACTGGAGTGCATTTTTTTGATTCACAGATAACCTGGCTAACATGGTGTAATAATATCACTGCACAGGCAGTTTCTCACTCATGATATGCAGTATTTAATTGTTAAAGAGAACAACAAATGCAATAGTGAGGCATGGAAGATTGCCTTCTTCCATGTGAATGGCTTTGATTTGCTGTCTACATCCTTTGCAAAAATTCTCTGTGCACAAACCTGATAAGGATGGTGATGGAGAACATTTTCAATACAGGTCCAAGATTAAGATGACACTCATAGTACCAGAATTCCTGTGACTTTAAAAAATATAATGGGTGAGTTACTAGATATAGTGAAGAACTATGTATTCAGGGCAAGAGAAAGAAGAACAGAGCTAAATATGCAGCATACTAAAAACGATCAGGACCTTTAGTAGTCCAGAAATGTCTTTGCAAAACTGATATGAAAAATCTGTATTATATTCATTATCTGAGCATTTATCAGAGAGTGATTTACATTCACTTTAACAGAAAATCAAATGTCAGTTTTAAATGACCGCCAGCCAGTCTTTTGGGATCGTAGCCTAAATAGAAAATAAGAAAAAATAGCCAATCATTTTAATAACGCTTTCCCTAATTTGCCATTTCCTGAGGAAACAATGCCATGGGTCAGTCCTTCTTCCAGCCATCCAGCAAACTCTTTTTGCAAAGCACAGCTTCTGAATTGCTGTAATAAGGGACTGTAGCAAGGAAAGCTCTGAGGCCACAGTCTAAGCTTTGTTCATGGTGAGTGTGCATTTGTACAGGACTCTATCGAGCAATGTTAAACAAAACTACTACTTCTAGACTTAAGATACAGGTGAACAAATCAAAAGATATCTCAGCCTTCAGGGACATATCCCATCTGATTTCAAGGAGTATGAGCTGTTAATTTTCTGATAATAATTCTTAGTGCAGAAATGTAAACTACCTTGGGGCTGACTTTAGCAATAAATATAAGTGATGACAGAGAACGGAAGTTGGGTTAAAAAATACAGAGATGGATAGATAGAAAAGGGTAGAATTTAAAAAGATTCTGAAGGAAAAAAAATTAAACAAAACCACAGCCCCCTGCCAAATAAACAAACAAACAACAACAACAAAAAGAAAAACCACCAGGAAAAAACCCAAAACAAACCAAAAAACAAACAAACAAAAAACAAAACTGTTGCGGTGGCCCAGGCTGCCGCGCAGGACGGGGCAACCTCTGTGACTTTGGACTCTGAGATGGCCGTAGCCCAGCCCGCCCCTCGCGAGGGGTCTGCTCCACAGGACTTTAGTTTCTGGACTAATGATGAAGTTGCGTGGGCAGACCCCGACCAGGACAGCGATAGCGGTGCCAAAGGGCCTGGCACTCCCACGGGCCGCCGCTCACTCTAGCTCTCCTCCCCCTNCGAAGGGCTGGCCACTCCCATGGACCGCCGCTCACTCTAACACTCCTCCCCCTGTTCTAGAGTTTTCCTATGTTAGTTGTCATTCTTATGTTAATGTTCTGTCAATCCCCTAAACCCTTCCCCTTTCTCCTCCCTGGTTCCCGAACCTTCCTTTGGATTCGTTGTCCCATTGGTTGTATCCTCCAGACCCACCCCTGAGACCGTCCCTGATTGTATCCTATTGGTTTACCCTGATTATGTAACCCCTTCCTATTGGTTCCTTGATTTGTATCCTCCCCTTTCTTCCCAACTCCACCTCCCCTTAAAACCCCCTTGTCACCCCTCATTTTTGGCCTTCTGTGCCCGGTTCCTCTCGGAGTCCCTAAGGCCGCGTCTCTCAAGGCTGGGTAATAAAGGCTTTTGAAACTGCACCGACACAGGAGGTCCCTCTCTCCTCTTTGCTCCCGTCGCCACAGTTACCAGCGGCTACAGTTGCGCCTATAGTGAGCTCCAGGACAGTGTTACAGCTCAGGGTTGCCAGGAGACAGCTCGCCCCTGTGATGCTGGAGCGTCTGGGTTGCAGCCTGAGCTTGTGCCGGTGACCGAACCACAGCAGTGTCGTCCTGCCTGGCCACGCCGGGTCAATTTTAAGGGCCAGTGGACATGGCGACACAAAACAAAAAAAAACCCACAAACCACAGAAACACCCTCCCCTCCCCTCAAAAAAGCCCTCCAACAATCACAACACAAATGCATAATAATATGGTAAAACACATTGAGCTTGCTTGCAAATACTGACTTGGGATGAGTATTAAAGATCTACAACAACCCCAATTCTTTTGTCTCTTTTCTAAATAATGCTATTTAAAACCTGAGTCCTTTCCTGCCCTCTGGACCCAGGATCCCTTCTTCCTGTCACAGAAATTGAAGAGAAAAGGTGAACACTCACTAGTAGCAAAAATAAATAAGGATTTAATCTCAGATATCTTTAAGAACTTCTCTTCAGCTTTTGGACCAGACCTCAGATTTTAAACCCTGTTTTACTGCTCTACAAAATCTTTTGGACTCTGAAGAAGTTTTTCCTTGGGATGGAAAGACTTCAAAATCTAACCTGATATTTAAAGTTCAATGAAAAGAATTGTGAAAATGTTTGTTTCTGTATCATTTAATCCAAGAATGTAACTTCTTTTATAATATTGTAATGTGAATTCATTGTACTATACAGAGATAGTGAAGGACATGAGAAAACTGGAGAATTTTTTGCCATCTCATTCCTCTTTAGACAGTTCTTTGGCAATGAGTTTTTTTGCTGTTTCTTGTCAAGGCACTGACAAAGAGATTCTGAACATAAATTGGTGGCAGTAGTGTAGTTAAATTATACGAAAGATATTGATTTATGCTTCTATCTGAGATTCTTGGAGCTTTCTGAATCTCCTTTTGAAAGCTCAGCTGTACAGCATGTGTTTGTTGGAAAAGTCAAAAATACTTGCTTGGGCACCTAAATGGAGTGCAAAATTAAAGAGATAATGTTTTGGTCTTTTAAAATCAATACAATTTACAGAGCTAGATTTTCCCTACAGATGGTGGGTCAGGAAGGCAACGTGAGAAATTACCTAATGTATAGCTAAATAGATATGGAGTGTGAGTACAACTCACTTTAAAATCAATTTCTCTTGAGTTATGAGTATGCTTATAAACTGACTTCTAAATTTCACAGATAGTACCTTGACTGTAGCTATGGAGATGCACCTCAACATTGATTCCATGGTGAGGTTGAGAATAAATTGGTGTAAAAGCAAACCAAGAATATGTCTCAAACTACTCCCATCTTTCTTGAGAGTGATTAATTTCTACCATTTTTTTCTAACTTTCTCCTTTTCTTTCTAATGTTTCTACCATTTCTCTTAAAGCATTTATATTTTGATCTTTGGTTCATCTTCAGGGACTTTTCTCAAGATCATATTTCAACCCTTCTAAATTCCATGTTCATGTGGGACATGTCTTCAGCCTTGGGCGCGAACACGTCTTTCCAAACAATTACTAGATTAAGGCTTTAAGCGTATTTATCAGTCTGTGTAAACTGCATGATGACTTTCTCGAAAAAAGAAGAGAACTTTTCTTCCCAAAGTTATGGATGCCCCATCCCTGGAAATGTTCACTCAGGTTGGATGGGGCTTGGAGCAATCTGGTTTAGTGGAAAGTGTCCCTGCCCATGGCAGAGGGGTTGGAACTGGATGATCGTAAAATCACTCCCAACCCAAAACGTTCAATGATTTTATGATTCTGTGGTTGCCAGGATCCATCTTCTGGCCCCCTGAAGTCAGCTCCGTATGGTAAGACCTGACCTTCTTCCTTCCTTTGACACCCACAGCGCCTCTACCCATGGAGGCTTTGCTCAAGCAACGATGAGGAATAGGAGAGGCCTCTTCTTCCTGCCTTCCTTTAAGGAAGTGCCCCAGGAATGTTCACATTCACACTAAAATGAATGAAGACCCCACACTGGGACCTCTGCTGCAATATACAGGAGATGGAATTTTTTTCTTTTAAAACTCCGGTATTACCTTGTCCAAGATTTAATAGCATTGCAATAACAGCTAATATGGACTGATAACTTACATGGACATATTTGGAACATTTTAAGAAACACATAAATAATTTGTGCATTTAATTCCTGTGTAAGTTCATGTGCAATTTTCATCCAAGTCCATTGCAACTGGTTGTCAAGGTGACCCATGTGTAAATAAAGTCACTGGTTCATGATTTCTAATCTTCTTCTGTTGCTTTTCATCAATTTTGAACAATTCTTTTTTTATAACCATGTTTTGGTGCTTGGTGTCCATATTGCCTTTGTCCTCTCACAGCAATTTATATGGTTAATTTTGGATGCTTATTTCTCTGTACATATACTGTTATTTGCATACCTCTCTGGTTTAACAATTAGCCTAAGGAATGCAGTAAAAATACCACTGAAAATGTTCCTATTAGTTCCACTGGTATCTCAGAGAGAACTTAGTAGTAAAACTAAGAAGATATTATTTCAGTTTTTAGCAAGGACCACTGTAACTATATTATTTTTTATCAATATATGAATATCTCCTACACAGGCTTCTTATTCACTTTGATGCGTAGTCTTACCTAACAATTTTTGACTACAATCTCTCTAGAACCATGGAGGTTCTTTGTTACAAATAAAAAGTATTCAGATTTTAATTTTTATGGTATAAAGATGGAGTAATATTTTAATATATGCCGACTTTTAAAAAAAATTACCCTTAAGAATTAATTTATTTAGATAAAAACTAACTTAAATATGAAGTACACACAAAGAGCTACTAATATTTAAGTTTTGGGTTTCCAGTTGTCTCATTTTGTGGCCTTGGAATCAACATTTAACCTTTCCGTGACATCACAGCATCATCTGTATAACAAAGATAATACTAGTCAGGCTGGATCATAAAGCATTAAAAGCTACTTAAATGCTTGCTCTAAAGACTTGGTAAATGAATGGATATGTCTCCATCTATTATAATGACTTTTATATCCAGCTGTTAATTTAGAGGATTACGTTTTCATTAAATTTTGCAAGAAAAAATTCAATATATAGAAAACTTTTGTTTGATCCACAGTTCCTCATAAGATTTATATTCTAAACAATGCATCATTGTGATAATGCCTGACAGCTAAGTGATGCTGCTTAGAAATGGGACTCTACCCACTTTGTTTCCTTCTTTTAACATGGGAACTGAAAATATTATCTACGGAACAAATGGAGAAGTAATTATAAATTCTGAGTGTTCTTTTTAAATGTAAAATGTATAGCTACTTCTGTGGGTAGCTACATGTTAAAGAGAAAATGTCAGGGTCCTTATGGCATTTAATTTCATCAACTATTAAAAAGAGAATCTCTAAGTTCTCAACTGATTACAATTTTTGCTTTGGTGATCAGTTTCACATGAAGATAAATACTAAAAATGAAAATGCATTTAAATCAAAACAGCTTGCAGCTCACCACCAGTGATCAAGTAGAAGTCAGCCTCAACTACCCAAGTGTTCTAAGGGACACTAAAACAGTTTAAACAATTAGTATATTGGATAATGAAAATAATTTTCCATGTGGAAAATGATTATCCGATGTTGCATCTCAGGACATGACTCCATTTTAAATATGAGTGTGTTTCATATATCAGAGGGAAGGCAGATGAGACAGGAAAAAGAATGGTTATTAATTTTAGAATACATAATTCCTCTCTATTTACTGAATTAATTTGGTTGAAATAAGTCACTGTCTTGTAGGAAGTGGAATAAAAATGAACCAGAAGAGGCATGAGTACGAGGCTGAGGCACTGACCAAACCTCCAGTCAGATTGAATGATGCCTAAATGTCTTTTGACTTAGTAGTTATTTAACAATCACTTCCTGATGACAACTAATTTTGTTTTTAATCAAGCTGTAAGGAATACAGAAATCACAGAGTCCAAATTAACACTTGTTTTTAAAACTGAAAAAAACCCAACAAAACACATATTAACAACAATTTCTTAAGAAACTTTTCCTTGCAGACATCTTATATAAATTTCTCTCATTAATTGACTGTTGTAAAATTATGGTTTAATACAAGCAGCAGAAGCAAATTGCTCTTAGACTTTTGTAAGATGACTGCTCAGCTCTTGTTTATTCTGCATATTGAGGAACTGTGATCAATGATGGCTCTTAACAGAAAAAGGCCTTTGCAAAAAGACATTTCCAGCAGGAAAAATGAATATCTTGTTAAGCTTTCAGACATTTCACCATTTGGTACTGAGTCACTGAAGCATCTGGCATGAATTTCAGCACCTTTGAACCATTTATGCACTGATAATGTTGATACACATTTCTTTGTTTATGGAAAAGAAGACATGAATACATTTATTACTGCTTATGATGGAGAAGAAGGAAAGGACTTATCAGAAGTAAATAAAAAGATTTAAAATTAAAAAAAGCAACCCAAGAGCAACAGGCAAAACGAATGCAAATTGTACATTCGTTTTGGGAACACAGCATCTGAAATCATTGCCAAGGTGATGATACATCATTTTTCAGAAAGGATGAAGTTGAGGAGCCAAGAGAAACCTGAAGGAATTACTGTAGCAAGACATTTTCACCTAATTGTTATTTTTTAAACTACACTGTTTTGACAATAATGGCTTAGATTCAAAGTTGAATTCATTGTTTGGGCTTAGCATAGCCAAAGCACAGGAAGAATAATCTCATTAGTAAAAGCTACCCTGATTCAAGAGGGAAGTTAAATTCTCAGCTGATTTTTCACAAGCCAAAATCAATGTGAGCATTTGGGAAGAGATGATTATCACAATTAATGACAAAGCAACATTTTTCTACAGCTCCTCCACCCCCAAAAGATCTCTTATCTCTTCTCCAAAACAATCTAACTACCATCATCTGTAAACATGAAGAATATATACTTATTAAAAATGTAAATTATTTATGAGGAAGAAAAAATCCACCAAAAATGCAAAACCAGATGACCAATAAAAAATTTTTAGAAAACCTTCCTTATGTTTTTTCACAGTTATTTTCAATACTTGCAGATGTACAAGATTAAAGGGAATTTGGTGATCCTTGATAATGAGAGCAAAGACCCCATTTTTATATGCTTTTCTCTGTTTACTTCACTGAAGTACTGATGTAAATGAAACCAGAATCAAACCTTTTTTTTTGGCACTAACAACCTTCTGAGGAAAATCTTTTTCACACACAAATGACTCAGCTTCAACCTGTCTACTTAGAAACTTTAGATGTCTGAACAATTGGAGTTCCTGAGCACTCTGAATTTCTCCAGTCAAGTTTATTCAGTAAGTCTTCTGCAAATCACACCAATTATTAGCTGCTTTCCTATGATTCTAATTCTTCAATCTTTTTTTTTTTTTTCCTAACCAGAAAAACACTGGAGTGATAATCAATGTATTTTAAATAACCTGGGAAATAAAGTCATAAAAACAAAGTCGAATCTGTCACGTGTCAGACCAATACAATTGTCTTTTATAACAGTAACAGGTCTTGCAGTTGAGGAGAAGAAGTAGGTGTTCTATTTGAGTCCATTAAAGCTCATGAAGTAGGAAAGAATACAACACAAAAAAAGTGCTACAGGTTGGATGTAAAACTAGATAGATAGATATGGTTGCAGAGGAGTTATATCTAATTCATGGACAAATAATGAAAAACATATCAAGATATACTGCATGGGAACCTGTCTTGAGAGTATGGAAAAAAACTTGTTAGCTTTTATTGTTTTTTTATTGCAACCTAAATTACTTTGGTCTGGGGGAGGCTATGAATATACCAGAGGAAAATATTGAAGTCTAAATTTATTACATTGAAAAGTTTAAAAGTGTCTTGATAGTTATGGAATTCTGTATGTAAATAGCGCAGTTTGAGCAAGCACTTCCAGTTAGTGAAATGCAGGGTGTGGAATGACCAGGCAGGCAGCAGACTAAGATTTGAGGTTATAGTGGATCACAGGTTGCATGTGTCAACAACACAATCCTGATAGGTCAAACATTATGCTACCACATAAGTCACAACAACCTGTAGTGTATTTTCCACTTTTCATTGCAGAAGTATTTCCTCTGCTGTTTTTGTAGTCCAATGTGGAAGAAATGTGGACTGTTTAAAATTAAGAGAAAAACAATGTTACTGGAATTTTGTTGAATACTCTGTGAAATATTAGCTCATGAGGGTTTTTCTGTGCTAAGACCAGCCACCCAGAACGATCCTAAGTAACTGGTTGTGGACTGGAGTAATTTTTCCAGGAGATAATACATGTTTTAGTGACAGAAAGACAAAAGATGGTACCGTATGGCAGGTAAACTGGGAATGAGCATTACTAAGTGAACAGCATTACTGAATAACGTACAGACAAGTTCTGTGATTCTGAGCTCTTATTGGACATCCCACATCAGGAACAACTACAAAGATGTTAAATCATCCGTATTTTAGTAATTTAAATACTGATTTATGCTAACAAAATCAACATTTTTAGATTAAGCAGACACAAAGAATTAAATCAAGATGAGTAAATCAATCTTAGGAAAGGGTTTTACTGTATCAAAGAAAAATAGCACCTTATTAATCAAATCTACCCTCTAGAAAAGGAATGAGAATATGTAACGCTGTACATTCCTTCTTCACAGAAAAAAACCAGCCTCCAGTCTCTCCCTATTCCCTTTGTGTTTTCGGAGGGAAGCGCGCTCTCTGGTAATGCTGCAGGAGAGACTGTGCAACTTCTGTCACGCCCTGTATCTGTGGCTATACTGAGAAAAATACAGGAAAACGGCAGTCGAGAACTTACATTATTGCTGGAATCAGCAGCTTTGATCAGCTTGCAAGTAGCCATGAAGAACATAATCTCTCAAAAGCCTACTGCTATCCCTAAGGATTTTATAGCCCATATAAACATATTTGGGTGCATTAAAAAAGAAAGAATCATAATATCATATTATTTCTTTGAATTGATAAAAAAAAAGTATACTAAGAATAACTATAATGAGTGCTTGTATAATAAGTAAAAAAACTTAGTGTCACCATAAGAACAAGTAGCTTGTCATCTAAGTGTTATTGCTATGTCTTACAGCTTTGTTCCTTTATGCTTTAATATTTTTGGGAAGAAAATAAAACAATCAACAGAAAAAAGTCATGCTTCAAGTAGCATGTAAATTACCTCTTGAGAGATGTTCATATCAAAACACTTAATCTTTCAGAAAAATTCTCAGCCATCTGTTTGCCTTAGGTTCAGAGTGATGGCTGAAAACAAGTAGGGAATACACCTCAGATTAATTTAAACTGCTCTCATTTGCTGTCAGATTGTCTCATAACACTGAAGGTTTGTGACAAACATTAAGAACAGCCCAAATGCTTATGCTTGTTTTACTACCCTAGAAATCATACCCCTAACAGTGAAATTCCCTCTAAAGTAAAATCAAACCACAATGTCTGTGTTCATAGAAACAAACACTAGATGAGAATATGATTGTTCTCTCAACACCTATCTTTTATGCAGCACATCATTTTCTCCACTGTCACTTATCTTTTCCTTGAAGACTACAAGAGGGTACTAAGTGAAATATCTAACACCAAACATAGTGTCATGATTACCTTCACCTGTACCCAGAGAAACAGAAGCCATTACATAACATTTTCATACAGCAGCACCACAGTTTCTGTAGCTCTGGGTCCTGCAGAATTTCAGATTTTATTTTCTTCTCCTTTGAGAGTGAAGCCACATAGTTCATGGGAGCACTGCATGAGGAAGCCTAATTTTTCCCCCACATAAATAGGTAAATCTAGGAAATATAGCAATGTACATGGGCCCAGGCTATCTGTATATTTCACTGAAGATTATACACAGTCCAAGTTTTGTTCAAATGTTCGTGAGTTCTTTCTCATATTGAAGAAATATTCAGCTTAATAAATAAAAGAATTGCAGTCTGTTAGATCTGAAACGTTTTCAAGTAGGTTTGAGGCACCTACAATTCAAATATTAATCCTATCAACACCTACATGCATTTAAAGAAAAAAGAAAAAAAGGTAAAAGAATATATATCTCACCTTACAGGCAAGTGGAAATGCTAGATGATCTTGTACTGTTTTATTTAATACTTTTATTGTCAATGCATAAATTACCCAAAGACATTTTGATGACAGAGGCAATTTACAGCAGTGCCTAACTACATTGAACTACAAGTGTGATTTTTCACTTACAGAAGGCACCTGTCAACATTTTTATGACTCTAACTATTTTTGTTAAGCTATTCTCATATTATTCTATTCATTAACAGCAGATAAATATATCTAGGAAATTCAAGGATCAGTATGGTCATCTAGTTTGGTTTTTTGTGCCTCCCAAACGAATGAAACTTTTTGATTTCTAAATTGAACTTAGAAGCATCTACTTAATGTGCAACAAATGTTTTAGAAGACAAATGTTTTCACCTAATGATAACGATAACCTGTGATAGTCATCTCAAATTATTTAATTGTTCTGATATTTTAAAGATAAATGTTTAAATTATATTTAAATGAAAGACAGAAATTCTCAAATGCATTATGAATTAAATTTGACCTTTTTGTTATGCTGCCACTTAAGCCACTATCAACCTGAGCTGAATATGAAATGCCTCTTACTCTGGTGGCTAAACAAAGGCTTCTATGATATTAATAAATGTTTTTGTGTATTTCTTCATAGAAAGGGGTCTTAATTTTGTTTTGTTTTATTTTTATGCTACTATGACTAGTATCCTTTTCCTGAAACAAACAGAAGAAAAAGAAGATTTAAGTAGGACAACCTCATAGAATAAGGTCCTGCAGTTCCACACTGCTTCTCACAACTTTAAGCAGTGCGTACCTACATAGAGGTGCAGTATGATTACCAGGTAAGATTTATTCTCTCCACATAGCTTTATTTTGAAATTAATAAAATATACTTCCATATTTTTTTAGTGCGTCATTTGAACTGGAAAACAATTTTTATATGACCTGAAAGAGGACTCCAAAGATTTACGAACTATATTACATATTTATTAGCTATATTAACTATTAACTATAAGCATTATCTTTCATAGATCTTGAGTACTGTATTGTTTGTATAAGACTTTACATCCACACAAATATGCCTTGAGGTAATAATCACGAATAAAAATGTTCTTGTGAGAATGCCTTCATTCCCTGAAAAGAGTAATTTTGGAGAAGAAAGAGGATACTCAAGGTTATGTTGAATGCAGAAAATGAACATAAAAAAATTAAACTTAAATACAATTTTAAAATTATAGAATAACATTATTTGTAAGTTGTTCAGTCAAAGAGGGCTCAATAATAAAACATTTTAAAATATAAAGATAAAATTAACATTTATTAGAGTATATTTAATAGGAAATTCACAGTGTTACAAATTGTCATCAGAAGTCCCTTGCTGTTGATTTTACCTAGATAGTACTTCAAGCATCTACTAGAGCAAAAAGAAACCTACTGAAATTTACACAGTCAGCATAGAAATTATACTGAAAATTCACAAAAGCTAACTCCAAATTCTCCTTCCATGTCATATCAAAATCCCAGAACCCAACATATAAAAATGTGCAACTAGGATGGGTGCTAGAACATTGTGCCTTCAGCATACAATGAGATATTTGATTTTGCTAAACAACAAAACAGTTTGAGAACAATACCTTATTTTAGTTTTTCTAGGCGGGTAAATACATGAATGTATCATTGAGATGACAATTCTGAGCATCTGTATTTTTAAGTAATCCTTTGTCCTAAATATAAATTCAATAATAATAATAGTAATGATGATGATGATGATGATGATGATGATAATACCAATAATATCAATAGCAACAACAACAACAATCAAAATAAGAGAACTGTTACTTTCAGGTCAAAAATAAGAGGGTTAAGATCAGGATGCATCAGACAAAACTCAGCACCCTGCAGCATAATGATCTTCCTATGGATTAGTTGTTTAGGCCTGCTCTATACTCACTGGAGAGCACAAATGTTCTCAGGAACGTGATTCATCTCCTCTCCTGAAGCTGCCGTGGAAAATAGGTTAGATGAATCATGCCCTAGATGTTTATTTTTCTTAGCCAGTTCTAAAGGCCTCTGGGTTACTAGCTCACAGATAGCCAGGTGACATCAAACTGTGGGCTGTGTCTCTTTCAGCAAGTGTGCCCTATAAAAAGAAATAATCTTTCTGGTCCACAAATGTTAAAGCAAAACATCACCATATAATATTGTTAAAAAGAGAGACACTGCCTGTAAAGTAGTTGAAGAGGATTTTAAAAAGTTTTTTTTGTCAAGTTTGCTGTTGACATAGGTTTGAAAATAACACTGGTAATAACCTTGGAAACAATGGCACAATATGTATCTATTTTTTCAACCCTGTCCTTATGCTCTCCATAAATAACATCATCAAAGAATGTAATTGCTAAATGTGTGACCCTGACATGCACGTAGAGTTCTAAAATGTGGCGTACCCATCACAGCAGTGATATGACTTACAGGTTGGCTGTTACGGGTTCCAACCCCTTTCAAAAAACTATGATTGTACCCATGTTGCTTTTGGTTTCTGGCATTCACTCCCTATGGTTTTGTGTGAAATGTCATTAAAAGCATTGAAAGGACATTTCAAAAAACCTGAAAAGTCAGATCTCTATTTGCTGCTACTACATAATGGATCAGCACTCTGAAAACTGACATAGAAATTGCTGAAATATTGATTGATTAAAAACTTAGAAGCAAGCTACCTGATTACATAGAAGTAAATGGTAAAAGTGTCTTGTATTAAAACCATATTAGAAAAACATAAAAACATCTAGTTAAGTGTACTATGGCAAGGATTCATCAGAGCTAAACTGTTTGCAGTGATCAGACATACAAGATATCAGCAGCTAAAAAGACTGCACTTGTAAATTTATTCCTGATGCTGAGGAGATGATATCAAATTGAGACAGTCAAACAGATGAAACATAAGGAGGTTCCAGCTTTATAAACAAACAAGTGAAGAAGCAAACAAATAAATAACCAAAACCTGGAATCTGCATCATCATTAAAACCTAAAATAATGCATGTTTTGAAGAAGCCAATAAATCTGACAGCACAACAGGAAAACCATTCAAGAAAAATATTATAATGCATGGGGATGCCTCTAAGATCCACAAAATAAAGATCAAGGCAGAAACTGCAGGAAATCTTGATGCATGTTATATCTTTACTAGAGAGGGGAAAAGTGCTGATAATGCAAAGATGATGTCCTCTGGGTTTAGCTTAAAATAACACTCCCTAAACCTTCCACACAGTTGAATGAGGCCACTCATAGCTACTAACCTAGGAAAGCTGTACAGACACTTTCCCACTTTGTCCTGCAATTTCACATGTATAAACCAAATTATACTTCAAATACCACGTTTAGAGAACTTCTGATGTTACTCCCATTAAGTCTGATATGTCCAGGGAAATTAAATCAATCACATTTAATAAGTACAGAAAACCAAATACCTAATTTAAGAAAGATCACAGAATTACAGAATAATTTAAGGTGGAATAAACCTTTGGAGGTCATCTGTACCAGTTGCAAGTCAAAGCAAGCTAAGTTCAAAATCAGAGATTGTTGAGGGTTTGGTCCAGCTGAGTTTAGGGTACCTTCATGGATGAAATTAAGAAATTCTTTTAGAGAAACTTCCAATTTCTGACTACACTTATCACAAAGAATTCAGCCTCATGGTTTTCTGGTACACGTGCCTGCTGTAGCATGTGTGTTGCCTCTTGCCCTGTTCACATGTGCCTCAAAGAAGAACTGCTACTTTATTGTTATTACTGTTATCCTATTATATACATCTTAGAACACTGAATTAATTTATTCTGGGGACAACTGACCCAAGTATTTTATTTCTCTTTAATTTCTTCCTGTATAAAAGTTACAGTTCTCTTCTTATTATATTTTTATTTATGCACCTAGGTATTTTATTTTCTCCATTTTCCATTGAAAATTCAAAATTAATGTGTTTTTGCCAATTTTCTTTATCTGTACAGTGCTGAACTTTGTTGTTGAGCATTCCTACATTTTACTGGTAATCTTTATTATTTCCTAATATCTCTCTGGATGAAACTATTTACCCTACTTATTTGAGAGTCAATTTTTTCTCCCCTCTTATTTAAAATAAAAACTTTTTGTAGAGGTAGATGCTTTTATTTACTTTCAAAGCATTCTCCAAACTGAACCCTTCAACTCCTAAGTTGGAGGAATTTCATATAAAACCCACACACATAATCAGAATTTACACTTTTTTAAACTGTAGAATGTAAAGATCTCTCTTTCAAGGTTGTGTTAACCAATAATCCACATTCTGCTGCCACAAGCTAAAGGCTAAAAACTCATTTAGGTATCAGATTGTTTCTTCTTTATTCAAGCAATGCAAGAAATTACATTGCTCTAGTTTATCAGTAACCCAAATACCCATGTGGCATGGTCATGCAGCAACTAGAAATCCAAAGCAGATTCACTGATACACAAGTCAAATATGAAATACCAATTATGATGATCATCAATAATGTTATGATCATATTATCTACTTCTTTTATCTAATCATTATTTGGAAAAAAAAAAAAAAATTCATTTAAACCGGTATCCCAATTCGTACTGCTGAGCATTTAATTCTGTTAGCTAATACCAGCAACAGTGTCACATAAAAGTGTCCTTGTCCCAGTTCAAGGATTTTAATCGGTTAATTTAGAGATTTATTTATATGTTAATCCCCAATTTACATATTGTTTTTACTTAAACTCATATTGAATAATTGAAAAAATCTGATAAAAGTCTATTTCTGACTATTTCTAAGAAGCAGACCTTGTAAAGTAACTTTATATTTTACCAGAATCAACTGTAATCCAATGCTACCTCAGGTTGGTTAATGATTATTTAGTAAGAAATGACAGCAATTACATCCAGGGATAGCTGTGCCCTACAGCATTAACAGCCTTTCATTCCAATCAGTATCTCAGATTTTACAATCACTTTTTAACAGAATTTCTGATATGATTTGTTTCTCCAACACCATTAGAGAAATCATACGACTAACCAGATCTCAGTCTGGCCGTGGGAGGTCTACAGTAAATTTCTGAGCACAAGCTCAGAACAATTTCATATACCCATCCTTTAGCAAAGTAATTTTACTCAGAGCCAATTTATTTAATGCTGAAAGGTACAGAGAGTCTACCAGCCCTAAAAAATGGGGCATATTCCATGACAGTCAGGTTCACTTAGCTGAGTAAAGACATTTTAAAAAAATAAGTGCTCTTTTTTTTTTTTTTTTTTTTTTTTTTTTTGTTGTGTGTGTCAAGACTTTTTATATTTACTTTTAGTTTTTGCCAGTTTCATTTTTAACTGGAAGTCCTTAAGAAATTAAGACAAAAGAGCTGAAATTGCTGAGATTTTCCTATGTAGTGCACATATTCTACTGGCCTAAATCTACCTTCTGTTTCAAATTAATAAAGAATGAACTGTATTTCCCATGTCATTTTTTTTTTTTAAATTATTTTATTTTTACCTCAGTGGTATGTTTTATAAAATAGGAGCAAATTCAGACAGTGAGATTACAGGAATAGGTACTTTGTAGCTTTAGAGTCACTTTAGTAGAAATTAGCCCTCAGGCCCTGTTGAGAGACCGATGCATAATACCAGTGCAACTACTAAGGAATAAATATGCAAATTTGAAGGAGGACTTGGATGCGAGATCTAAAAAACTCTAGAAATATGGTGGTATTTATTTAAGTTTTTTAGCTGCGTGGGGTAGAATGCATCTTGCGTACTTGAACACATACTTACAAACTCAGAATTAGTTCCAAGTAATAAGGGCATCAAAGGCTTTGTCATCAGTTAGAGGAAGTCATGCATCTGGATGGTATCTCCTGAGGCCTTGTAAATCTGCCACTAAGGGAAAGTTCTATGCAGATCAGGACCCTATTTTAAAATCAAGCTTTCTATTCTTTTTTAATTTATTCAAAATTAGGAGAAAATCATCACAACAGTCATGCTTGGAAACAACCCTGAAGTTAAAAATTACAAATCTGATGCCCTGTACCAAAGCCTGTTCCCACCAGCTGACCTTGCACATAGAGATGTCATCTGTCTTGTCCCACAAGCTGTCGAGTTAAGAATCTGTTGAAGGGCAGAGTAATAACTACTAACTAAACAATATTTACCTGTTAGCCAGCTGCAATTATCTGTAAAACTGTTGTCATCAGCTAAGAGGTAGAAACGCACGTCTATTTAAAAACACACGTGGCTTTGTGTGATTTGTAAAGCAAAACTCAGCATCTGCTCTATGATTTACACAGCCTCATCAGATTTGAAGTGAGGTGCTGGGGTTGACTGACACCACAGCATTTCTTCCGTTTACTTGTATAAATGCTGTTCAACATATGTTGTCTGTGTCCAAAAGTTCAGTCAGAAAAGTGTTGTTGGTGTGGGGTGAGTTGCTGTGGCATGGCTAGCGGGTGGATGGGATTCTCGTGCTGCTGGTTGCACCAGCCAGCAGCCAAAAGATGGGGCTGATGGGGCTGCAGGGTGGGTCCAGATGGCTCCAAAACCAGTGGAACAGGCTCAGGGGCAATCAGAAAAGTGGCAGCTACAGGGGCAGAGACATACCTGAGCGACCATGGATGGCCCAGACAGGGCAGGGACCCTCTGATAGGCCATGGCAACATGGGTTTGAAACACTGCACCATCCCTGGCCTGGGGCAGGATGCAGCTCAGCACAAATCAGGCTTGTGGGTGGCTCAGCTTCAGTTCTTGATGCCCATCAAGAAGTGGGAAATAGGAGACATGGCCTCAAGGAAAGCTAGCAGGGTGAAGAGGAAAGTTGACAGGGCGAAAACTACACACAGGAACCAAAACAGGAAGACAACCTGATGACATGATAGGTTTCTCACTCAAAGAGGAATGGAGAATAAGCAATAATGAAGTAATTAATATGGAAGAGAAGAAAAATTGATCAGCAAAAGGCTGTGTTAAAGTAAGACAGAAAGGGGAACTGATGTAAGTGCAACAAGCTATTTATTATCAGACACAAAAGCTGCTTTTTAATGCTGGGATGATCCGGTTCTTTTCCACGCATGCATGAGTCACTTTCCCAAAGCTGTTTTCCCCACCATTCCAATGCCAGCTGCTGCGGTGCAGGGATTCTCCCGTGCATCCCGAGGCCCCAGCCGGGAGCATGTGCTGTGCTACCCGCCTGTGCCTAGCACCATCTAGTGAGCCTCGACCAGCCGCTCCTCCTTCCGCACGAATGAGAGCTCTAAAAATGATATCCCCTAATTTTCAGCCCGCAAAAACATATGCAGATTCCTCCAAAACTTGAATTTAGAGGCAGGAGGAAGACCTGTGGCAGGTCACTTGTGAGGATGAAGATCTTCTTTCAAACACATTTTGTTTCAAAACAACCTTATCTGGTATAAGGAGCAGGGTAGGTGTGTGTGTTTATAACAGCAGGATGGTTATCAAGATGTTCCTGAGATGATGTTAAAATTCTGTCTTAACTCTAATAAGGTAGCTTGAGTGCCTCTCCTTTCATTAATATTATTGGTTAACTGGATTGGTGATTAAAGTAAGCAATAAAGTCTTCTATAACATATTTTTTTACTCCTTAGAAATCAAGCTATATTCTCCTTTCCAAACAAGGTGAAAGCTAATTTATAAAATACTTACAGTAATCAGTATTTGCCTGGGCAGCATGAATTATTGTGCCCCTTAAACAGTTGTTGCAAAGAGCAGAATCAGGAAACACTGTATTATTATAGTAATAATAATTAGTAGTAATAATAATTATTAGTACGTTCACCATGCACCTCAATCTTCAGCATTTTATGAAATTAGGTGCATATGAGCCACACTGCACTTGGATACAAACTGAACCTAGAGAAAACTTCATTATTAGTCAACTACAAATCAGAAAACAACATTCAGGTCTTTCCACTGTTTGCTCCGTATGTTCAATATCCTTTGAATAACAGAAGGTAGAGTCAAGAAGAGGAAATGCAAAGGTCAGCAGGTACATGCAGACAGAATGCAGTACTTCTTTCATGAGATCCATTAACTGAAGGACAATCAGAAGAAGATTATTGGTGTTATTGAGGCTTTAATTTTCTATGTTGCTTTCTGATAATAAAATTGTTGATAAATTTCCACCTCTTTCTTTCTTCCATTCCCTCCCCTCCTCTTTGAAACATTACCCATTCAGTAAAAAGTGTGGACACCTTAAGGGTATCCAGAGTTTTGTATTGTCTTTGAAAAAGGAGTAAAATTTGAAAAAAATAAGCAAAACAATCCAATACCCAATATATGCATATATTTACATTGATACAATAAATCCTGCACACAAATTCTTTACAGTACACCCTAGAACAGAATCTCTGGAGAGTTTCCCACAGGAGTCCTTACAGATTTACAGATTTATCTTTATGTTAGGCCATCTCAGGTATTAGGGCAGAATGCCTATGTATTTTCAGCTTAAAAGAAAAAGAAAAAAACCCCAAACCTGAATTTGTACTGTACTTCTAAAGTAAGTAGGAACTAACAATCTTCATAACACAGTTATGAATCTAACACAATCAATCTTCTAACACAACACAGTTGTGTTTCAGAATAATGGATACTTTCTTGACAAAGGAACCATTTTAAAAAAACACTGGAGAGGCCGCATTTAATCTCAGCTCCTAAATTTGTACCACTGTGTGTACTTTAAAAAGAAGTTTGAAAAGGATGATAGTATGGTAACAAGCTAGGGCTACAAGAAATGGCTCAACAAAACAATATTTCAAAGACTCATGTCAGATTTGACAATTGTGTTTTCAAGAAATAAGGTGGCTGGAGTACAGCTTTATGAGGCATTTTGTAGATATTTGATCATAGTGACTTTGATGCTTATGAAAGCAGGAGAGGTAGTGCTATCAAAGCCACAGAACATGGATCCTAATAATTTTCTCCAGTGAGTTTGCCTTTCCAGTCCCTGTCAGTGACTGAAGAAAAAATCCTGCACGCTCCCATTTCATTTATATCTATATTTTGGTATATTTGAAACTGATTTCACTCTCTTTCCATATTCAGTCATATAAGCAATATTGATTCATAAGAATCACTATTGAACAGACATCTTCAGAACTTAGCCGTGATTCATTTATTAAGAAAAATAAACTCGTTTTGTGTTGGCATTAATTTCAGGTTGAATCAATTAGTTGTCCTTCTAGCTGGGTTTATGTGCTATGCTCACACTACCAATCTGTCTTCAGTGCTTTCATTCAGGCAAGCAGTAGTGCAATAAAAAACATAAAAGAAAAAAAAAAAAAAAGTCAAGGGGAAAGTTCAGGTTTACAAATGTTCAAAGCAGTGTTCAGTATTAAGAGATCAGTAATAATCTGGAAGTAAAATCTAATGATTTTTGGATACATGAGTGTAAATGATAAGTATAAAAGATGTGGTATGAAGAATTTACAGTTTGCTAAGAGAAAATAAGGCTAATTTTGAGACATGACTCTCTTTCAAAAAATGCTGCAGTCACTCCTTGAATATCCTACTCATTAGTTGCTTAGCATCATCCGACTACATAAATTTAGGTGAAGAAAATTTAAATAGAAAACTTGTCCCCAAGGAAATCAAATGAAGTATGCAATGGACTTCAGCGAAGCCAAGGTCTAATTTAAAGCTACCAGACACAGTTTTATCCAAGATCATGTATATAGTTTTAACTTTCTCTTCATGCATGCACCATTCTTCAATTTTTCCCTTGTGAATGTCTATGTTTCCCCTGAAGGAAAATGTTAATGCCTTCCACTAGGCGTGCTCATGATGTAGTTTTTGTCAAAGGAAAAAAAAAAAAAAAGTAGTAAATTGGGTATTAAGATAATTCAGCTCTGCCTAAGAGGAATGTTTCTTCCAGTTAAGAACCAATTACCTGTTAAGACCCTTGAGGCCACCTGAAATTGTAATAGATTTTGGTGCTGAATCGTAACTTACAGTTTTTACCAGTGTTTTTCTATTTTCTTCTGCTTATGCACACTTCAGGGCTTTGGGTTTTTTTAACTGGAATAGTAGACTACACATTAAACAAGGTTAAATCACTAAGAGTATTAATAACCAGGTACTAAACACCAGAATTTAGTCAAGAGTAAAATCTGTAGAACTAGCTGACGAGCAGAATTTCCACATACTGGAGGGTTTGCAGATTTTTATTTGCTCTCTTTTAAACATAGTTTCAATTCAAAAGGAACTGTTTTCCCCTCCCAGAGACAAAGGAATTTGAAAAAAATACTGTGTCCTATATTTCTGAAAGTCTACTTAACTTTTACAGCTTCCAGTGCTCCTTCACAAGAATAGAGCTGCTGAGAATGTCACCTTCATGAATCTTGCCAACAAGAAAGGAACTTTCTAGTGGCATTGAACAAATCTAAACTTTGAAGTTAGATTTGATTTATATCTCTGAGTTAAATACCTAATGTTCCTTAATCAGTGCCTGGAGGGCATTAAGTATCACAAAATTCAGTATTATTGCCTTAGTAGTTAACATGAAGCCTAAAATAGGGAAATCTAGGAAGGGTGGAGCAAAGACAGTCCATTTGTGGTGGTGTGGCAACTAAGAGGATTAGAGGGGGATTCCTGTTTTGGATCAGAACCACAACCACAGCTACTCTGACTCTCAGGAGTCAATATCACTACTTTTCAAAAAGTGGAGCAAGAATTTTTATTTAAAATTTAAGAGGTTTAAAATACAAAACCCAGAACCTGCGATAATAAAGCCACTTGGTTGGGATTTTAAGCACTCAAAAAATTCTTTTTTCATAACTGTTTGTATATATATTTTAATTGACTCTTGGGGAAGGGACTAGGATTTTCTTAGTTACCTACTCCTGACCTAAGAGACTACCTGAAAAAACAAATGTCTTCTTTCCATGAAGCAGTGGTATTAGATTTTGGGTACATCAACCCAGCCTCGAAGGAATATTAAGCAAGTTTGCTAACAACACTACATTGGGAGAAGCTGTCAGGGCAGGGAGGGCCTTCACAGAGACCCTGACAGGAGGCAGGAGTTGCTGGGAGTTGAGAGACTCTGTTTTCATCCCTTTAATGAGGAACTTTTGATTTAAGAGATGGACAGCAAACATCATCTATACGATAATTATTTGAATAGAAGTGGTTTTGTACAGAACTTAAGACCATCATCACATAAAGTGAATTTTGAGGACGTTTTATGTATTGATCTGCTTAGTACACAGAGAAGCATCCAGTTTAGAAATCTTGAACAAGATGAAACACATGCCAATTTGGTCAGGTTTACCAGAGAGACACAATTTTTAACCACATACAGAAGAAAAACTGTGAATATCTTTATAAATTTAGTAGAGAAAAGTAGGTTAAATTCACAATATTTAACTCATAAATATTGAAAATTTCCTCGTGTGGTGGCTGGAGAATTTATCATGTTATGTTCTTTGAGGGATCAATATTTTTTTAAATAGAATTATAGAACGTCTTGAGTTGGAAGGGACCTTAAAGATCTGGTATGATATCTGAATGCCTGATCTTGAATGATATTATCCCTCCTCTGGTCTCATTAATAATCCTTAAAATGTTGTATGACTGTCTCCATGACAATAATTGTAGACCCAAAAATAAAGACCTTTATCTTGAAGAATAAAATGAGTGCCCAGGGTTTCTAAGAGTTGGACTTACAAAAGGACAAGAGAACATCTAACTAAAGTAAACGTGACAGAGAAATATAATTGCTGTGTTACAACATAAGACCTGCAAAATAAAGACAGATGGGTAAATGGCCTAACCCACTCAGCCATCCCACCCTATTTGCCATCCTGAGAATGAGTAAAAGGACAAGTGCTACCATATCACTTCCTCAACCCTCATGATATCGTGTTTAACAAGTGTACTTCATATGTAGCTGTGGGTGTTCTCTACATATGTTAGGGACAAGAAAACTGACTGAGTAATAGCCCAACCTAGCAGTAATACGCTGGCTACAAGCATTGCCATTTCAAAACATATTTATGGGAACTGAAATTCAACATCTTATAAACAAATACAGCTATGTTCTACAGCCATATCTCAGCTTGGTTCTGAGACTGGATTTAAAGGTGTGGTTTGTGTTATATAAAATGTTACTGGAAAGAGAGATACACTGCATACGTAGAACTAAAACATGAAGAATAATAACACAATAACTAGAATGTAGTAAGAATAACAATGTTCTAAGAAGAATAGCTTAACTAATAACTGATATAATTTAAATTAATTTTTAACAGTCTTATCATCCAAGTTATCTAATTGAAACAGCAATTCATAGTAACAATACAGTTAAAATCATTACACAGAACACCTCTTCCTATATCCTGCAGTTCTCCCTTTTCTCTCACGTTATGATCCAATGTTCGTCTTGTCTTAAGGTTGACACTTGTAGTTTTCTTCAGGCAGGAGTTGGGGTGATAGCTGTGAGGAGTGGTCAGCTTTTGTTTGTCAGTTACGAAGAATTGAAGAAGGAATTGAATTGAATTGAATTGAATTGAATTGAATTGAATTGAATTGAATTGAATTGAATTGAATTGAATTGAATTGAATTGAATTGAATTGAATTGAATTGAATAAACCAGAATATTTGCATTGGAAGTGATGCTCAATGATCATCCAGTCCAGCTGCCCAACCATTTCAGGGCTGACCAAAAACTAAAGCATATTATTAAGGGCATTGCAGGCTTGAGGCATTGAACACCTCTCCAAGAACCTCGTCCCAGTGTTTGACCACCTCTCCATAAGAAACGCTTCCTAATTTTAAGTCCGAAACTCACCTCCCTTTGTCAGTATGATGTTCACAGCGGGTGAGAGTTTCTTCCTCTTTTCTCTTGGGGTCCACTTTGAGTTGTGTTTACATGTTTTCTTATTTTAGTTTATCTCCTTACCACTTGTTCCCTGCTGAAGTTAGAAAGTTGTCTCCCCCAGCCCCAGCCAATATCAAGGACTGGTTCTTGCAAGGCAGCGTGTCCCTAGGTTTGCCAGACCTTTGCCGTTCTTGGTGTTCAGAAAGCTCCAGCTCACACAAATATGAAGCAGTATTACTTTGCCACCAGGAGAACGCAAAGCTCAGCTGAAACCAAGACAAAGACAGACATGTTCTGACACCCTGCAACACCTCATCATTTCAGGTCTCTCGCTAGTTATGGCAAAAATCATGTTTCCTGGGTCACGCATCATTTTTGTTGCCAGTTTGTATGCCTACATTTCTGGCAATTTTCATGATCAGCATTTTATTTACTCATCAAGATAAAATATCTGATTGTGAATTTAATATGATATGTAGTCTTCAAGTTGAGAAACTTTTCTCTCATGCTCAATAGGCGCATTTCCACTATTTTATCTCCAGCCTTCAGCTGGAGGTCACTGTATGTAATAAAGTGGACGTGCAAAATACAGTGAGTGTGTATGTTGAGTGTTAATAATGAGTATTCAAGATTGAAAATCAATAGTACATACAACAGAAAAACACATAATTGCTGTCTGGAAACTGAAAATGTTTTTCAGTTTTTAAGATCTAGCTCTTTGAGAGGAGTTTCTAATCAGGACCAAGGAAACAGATGTACTTGTTTTTAAGTGAACAGGAATATAAGGTCCATTCCCCTTGGGACTAAACCAAATTCTTCTACTGGTAAGAGCCTAAAGATAGCTCAGATTTTCTGTGGCTGACTCAGATGATCTGGTACATTAGCACAGACAGCACTGCATTATTGTCTTAGATCCTATTCATCAGGCTGGAAGATGGATGTGTTCATATATATTGATTTCTCAATCAGAATACTCATCCTGAATAATGGATATCAAAACTGGAACAAATGGGCTGCTTGCATCTTATTTCTACAAATTTCTACTTCCACTGTATTCATAGTAAGGAAGTTATTAAGAAGTGAATATTTGTACTTTTCATTGAGTTGTGTCTTACCTTCTTGAACTTAAAAATTGAATTGGATTTTTATTCCATTTGAGTATTAAGATCGCAACTCTTGAAGATTCAAGGACAAAGTCAAGATTTCTGATGAACCTGATGGGATGCTGGGGAGATGGCAGCTCCCTGGGCTGGGGGCCAGGGATTCCGGGGGCTCCTGGGTCAGCAGGGCCTGATGCCTCAGCCTGGACAGGGCAGGACACATGGGTGACAGCCACAGCCTCTGGCACCAGGCTCCTCCCTGAGGATGCAGATTGTCCGGGACAACAGCTGGTGGGCGGGGATCAAGATCCAGACCCTGAGAGCCAGGGCCATGTACTCCCATGGCTGTGGCACTGCAGGACTGAAGCATGGCGGGGCCAAAGAGCAGAGGCTGTACTGGGCCTCACACACACACCCTGACAGTCTCTCTCTCATTTCTCATCCCTCTTTGTAGTCTCCACACCAGTACTTTCCTCACAGATCAGCAGGGAGGTAGTGACACAGGAGAGAGAAGACAATAAAACTCCCAGCTGTTTGAAACATCTGTTGAAACCTCTCTGGCAGAGCTCCACGACTGAAGTGAGCCCCCTGGCAAAGCAGAGCTCTACAGAGATGGCATTTGGTCACTGAAGTTTGCAACTCAGGTAAATGAGCTCAGGCTGCTGAGCTCTGAACAGTTTCCTTTACTGGCACCAGTACACTGCTCAAATGAACTTAAACCAACTAATCTGTCCATATGCATCTGAATTAGCACTTGCAGAGCTCCAGCCAGAGCATGGCAATAATTCTCATCCTGTAACTGGAATTGTTACAAGTAGGTGTCCATAAACAATGTTCCAGTTTTCAAGCTGTGTCAATTGGACACAGACCACAAGGCATATCTTTCTTTTGCCCATTTTGTGGCCAAATGGAGAGAGATTATTTGCAGATATAAAGTACACTTTCCACACATCCACTAACACACAATAAAGTAGGATAATTGTACAACTTACCTGCTAGCAGAATCAGAATGTAAATAGTGAAGTGGAGAACTAATTTGAGTCATTTAAAACAAGCATTGGAAGATTATTTGTACTAGCCAACACGCTTTGCCTCTCCATTTCTAGGAATGCATTAATAAGCTCTTTTTTTGTTTTGTTCATGCTCAAGTCCTGTACCCTCAGATTCCAATAAAATTAATGAGGCAATTATTTGGCAAGAAAAGGTGACTAAATAGCTTATCCATTAAGAGTAGTCTAATAAATAGTCACAGCTTGGACTTAGTTCAGCATAAACTCAAACTGTATTTATTGTAAAGAAATTTAAGAAATCCAAAAAGAAAATGCCTTGAAGAAATTAACCCAAATACATTACTCCTAAACCCCACCACAAAAGTCAAAGACAAATTCAAAGATAAAGTTTTGAAATTGGACTTCAAATGTGTAAGAGTGTGAAGTAATCTAATTTTCTATGAGCACATTTAGAAGAAGGTAAGGAAAATAAGAAATTGTAACAGGGTTAGTCAAAAGCTTAGGAAAAGAGTGTCAAGCAACAACTAAAGTGAAAATGAAAGATTATGGTATTCAAAAGGTGCAGCCTCTGTTCTTACACACTTCCCTGGACATCTACTTGTGGCCACCACTATGAGAATAGTCATTTTTATGAAAAATCTACTAAAACATTATTCTGAAAGAGTTGTTAGTTTAATATTAAGGTATTGAATCTAACGAAGAATCACAATTTTATATAAGAAAAATTAAGAGACAAAATAAGATGTTTAAGCACTCAAGTCCTCAGCAGACTTCTGTATTACTATTCATGAGCTGGCACAGTGCATCTGACCAAAGTTTCCTTATACATTTGTTTCAGGATACGAAAGAGTTCCTTGGGTACTGACCTCCACCTTTAAACAGTTGTGAGGGAGTTGAAATTAATATAACCTATATTTTACCTGTCCCCTCACTTTATACAATTTATGTCTCTTAATTCTTACCATTAAATTTCTTTTCATTAAATTTCATTAGAATTAACAAATTAAATTTTTCATATCCATCATGTCCTAATTGCAGTCACTGAAATTGAGGAACCGCAACTGGTTGCAGCAATTCCTTGTCATCATCTAATACTCCCTCTTTCTCCCCAGAGTGTAGTTCATAGCTAAAGGTAACTCCCAAAAAATCATTTAATCATTCCTGTGATTATCTGCCAGTCCATGTTTATCAAACTGAATATCACTGGGGTTAATAATTTTAGCTACTGAGTACCCACAGACACATTCACTATTTTGGGACAATAAAAATAAATAATAGAGAGAAGTGGTACAAAATATACACAGTAAGTCTGGGTACCTTAACTTACAGTCTTGAAGCTGCAAGAGCCCAAGGAAGTTAATTCAAGCTGAAAATGTTGTCCTTAAGTCACCTAGCATTTTTTTTTCCAATGACTTAAGAACAGATGGCCAGTCTCAATCCAAAATTTCTTTTCTGAGTTTGATTCAGCCCCACATTACAATTTGCTAGTTGTGTTTCCTGATTAATTTTAACCATTCTGCAATGGAAGAATGAGCTTTGATCGGCTTTCAGGACATTTACATCTTTTGTATGGTTGTTCTTAGACAAAATGTAAATTGACACTGTGCAGGATAGGCTATGGTAATTATGATTATTGTAATTGGTTACAAAATGTGAAAAGAGGAAAGTGGGAGTGGGAATTAAAAACTAGAGCAAGATGGAGAATCCCAGCTTCTAATGTTATAGATACAGAATGTGTACTTGGCTTGCAAAAACTTCCGGATGCAAGTCAAAGAAAGGTGAAAACAGGAAGCAGAAAATCTGGGAGGTCTTAAAGACAGATGTAAAGAGATTAAAATTTTATGATTAAACGGAATAAAACTATGTGAGCCTGAAAATTTTGGCCTACATATCCAAAGTTCCTGAACAGAACATGAGAGACATATATTCTACAAATAAAAGACTTTCCAGAACCTCTAAGGACTAATTTGACTCAGGTCTGAAAATCCAATCAAAATTCAAGGAATAGCATCTTTTTACTCAAGTCATCTTTCATTGAGATGGATTTCAAGATTAGAGAAGATTATTAAATCATGCTGCTTTACATACTTTCACAGACTAAATCACAAACTTTCAAGTACAAAACTAAAGCCAGACTTTAAACCAGTACGCTTTAAAAGCAGACTTAAAGTACTTTATAATGGAAGGAAACAATATTTTCTGCATCAGGGAAGAGAGGATTAACTATTCTCACCCTTTTTTAAAGAAACAACTTTGGGCTTTACATAGAGAACTTTTTCATCTTCCATCCTCCGTGTAACTGCTGGAGAGAAAAGAGTTCACCACCATCTCTGCTGGAGCTTAAGGAAACAAACTGTCTAACTTAGCTGCCAGTCAAGGGGTGACTGAATGTTTTCTCATGGTCAGCACTTTTTAAACTAATCTACTGACTAGCAATTTAACAAGAATTAGATAACCTGCAAATGGGCACACTTTGCTAAGTCTATTTTCTCTTTTCCAATTTCCCTAATGTGGATTAATTATGAAAATTGAAATATCAGAAAACCTAGAATGACTACTTTTTTTGTGTATTTAGACAACTTTGGCACATGGAGTTTGTTTATTGATCAGGTGATGAATGTATGGGGAGTAGAACAGTTGCATGCACAGCTCAAGTCCTAAATATGGTGAAAGCAATGAAAATCCTTCATGGTTAAATTGAATACTGCAGTTCAGGAGACACAGTGAAAGTAAATGACATACATTGTTAATCCAATTTTTTTTGTTTGTTTGTTTAACTAGACTTACTCACAGGGAATTTTATTTCTTTTAGAAAAACTGTTACTTAACTAATCTTCCAATATCAGAGTGGGAAGTAGAATACTATAATATATAAAGATCCACACTATGATTTCTCAATAAGAATAATAAGGAGCAGATTGGCCAGGTTTTCTCAAATATACCTTTTTGGTTCAAAGAACTTAATTTATATCTTGTGGATAGGATTTGCTTGATCTGCACCTGATATTCCTTGGGTGTAGTCAATCATTTAGAATATTGCTGGAGGTTCAACATGAACCACTTGCTATTAGTGCAGACACTTCAGTCTCTCAAACAATCCAAACATAAAATAAAACTGCCATCATATGTTCCTGGAGTGGCCTACATTTGCATCACCTTTCCCATAAATATTTTTATTTTTTACTATTGCTATAGGCCTAGTTACATTTCAGAAACATCACATTGTCAGAAACATCAGAATGATAAAAAGTTTTTTTAAAATGAACTATGAAATAGTTGATGATCTCAGGCAAGAGAACACAAGGCCAAATTAACATATTTAAGAGACTGTTCAAGTATGTAGACAGCTTCATCAATTAGAAGGTGGAGGCTAATGGACCTTAACATTTAGTTGCTTTTGCCATCTTATCCTTTTTTCATGTCTCAGAGAGAGTTTTCCAGGCAACTTTTCAGCTGTCCTAGGCCGTCCCCTGATACAGAAGCCTCTAATAAATTTACTTTGAGTCCTGAGTCACCACTTGGGAGGTGGTGACGCTTTGCCCTCCCAAAGTTCACCATCTCCAGGAGGATACAAGCATGAATTTACATGTTTTTTTCTGAATCAGATTGCTTTTATGTGTCAGGAACTATAAGTGTAATTTAAGTCAGATTTCTCAATGTGAATTTATTTGTGATTATGAGGGAGGAAGCAGAACCATCTTGCACTTCTTTGAAAATGGAGTCTGTTAGAGAAGACTAAATCAAAGGGTCTGACACATCCCGCCATGCATGTGAAATAACCCTCTGCCAGAATGCATTAGTGGAGTGATGAATTATGTACCAGTGCCTTCACTACACCTAACATCAGAGTGTGATTCTTATTTTAGTTTCATATATTTTTTGTCACACCAAGAACAGGAAAAAAACCCGTGCTTTTCCCTCCTCCACAAAACTCCACAAAGCCAAACAAATAAGATGATTTTATATCTGAGTCAATTTTCTTTTTCTTTCAGGGGTTCTCATTTCAATCCTAGATTGGTGTTTTGATTTTAGATATTAAAACAACTTTTAATTGTAGCTGCTATCTGCACTGAAAGCTTTAATTAGTGAGAGTAGTATAAGGAAATGTGTGAAGGCAGTCAAAGTGCCTTTATTTTTAAAATATATTCAGATGAACACACTTGTATGTCAGCTGGTTTCTATCTCTAAAAGCCCTGGAGTTTCACTCTGAGTTAATTGTGAAACTATTCCATCAAATGGATTTCACAAAAGGCATCTTAATGGAGAAGCCAGTAAATATATTTATTACAGGTCTTTGTTCTATGGCAGAACTTAAAGGCTGAAACTGAGGGCAGGACCCCACATAGACTACCCATGGTATAGAAAGGGAAAATGCTGTCCTAAAGAGCTAACGAAAGAAGTAATGAAGAAGACAGAAATGCCCAAAGCCACATGGAAAATTGGTAGCAGACAAATAGATTAGAAGCCCGTTTTTCTTGCTGTCCCTGTCAGGTTTTTTCTAGTCTCATGGACAGAAGATTATATAGTCACAAAAGTGATGTCAGGGGCCTGACTTTCACACTTGAAAGGTCTGTGGTTTCCATGATGGAAACCCCTTGAAATAACCCCGTGGTCTGGACAAAGCATTTACACCACGCAGAGACTCACACCGACACAGACACACACACACACAGACAGTGTCAACATAGAGTGGTTTTGTCACTTTAAAATATAAAAAAACAGCTGCAAAAGTGTGCAGAAACACTTTAGTATAAATTGGAGCTCCAGCTCCCATCATCCTAGTGATACCAGTAATGTATCTTTCTCTCTGCTGTTGTTCCATACACACCTATCTTGTAGACATGCAAAAAAGTGAATAATCTCCCTATTGCTGCTGAGTCACTCTCAGTGTAACACTTGCCTGTGTATGAAATGAATCACAATAATGTGACATGAGGGTAGTGCTACAGAGGAGCAAAACGTGCTGGGGATAACTGGAGGTGTGTGTCTGGAAATAATCCTTCTGGGCATCCTCCTGAAGGGAATATTTCAACTCTGACATGCCTAGAAAAGGAGCTCACCAGACCAAAGAAAAGTCATTCATCTGCTTGGTTTCCATGGACAGAAATGAAGCAGGAAATTAGGGCTAAATAGGTCTGATCCAAACCATAGGATACACCAGTCTTTATCAGCATGGAAAAGGGAAGGACTGAGAGCAAAACCAGCAAGCCCACCCTTCTGAATTAGGCATTGCTGGAGAATATGTCCCAGGAGAAAATGTTGTGTTTCTGAATGAGTCTGAGTGGCCTGACTATTCTTTTCAGTCTTTCATTTTTCCCAGAAATATTTTATAAAGATGTCTGTGACATCTTTAACAAAACCAGGAAAAGGACAGGCTTGAGTGACTGGTTTTCCATCCAAATATTTCGGGCATATTTTAGTGAATTGGCTTTTTCTGTCAGGTGGTATCAGGCTGTACAAAAAAGCTTGCATTAGCTTCTTGGGCAAGAAATTCCTGTCAATGTCATGCACTTGTTTTGTTTGTCCTACAAAAGAGACTGTTTTGTCTGCAACTTTTAAGGTCTATTATAGTTTTGTAACGTAGAAGAAACGATTAAACAGAAATTTCTGTAAACAGAAAAGGTATCTATATACTTTAATAGATTTTGCTACTCTCACTGAGAATAAAAGTGTGTTTTAAAAATCACCTGGACAGGTTTATAAGTTCCCCACAAAATAAATGATATTCCATATCTTTATTTTCAAAAATCAATAGTAAAAAAATAGACATTTCTTGAAACAGTAGAAACAGTAGTTTGAATTCAAGTTAACCAGAATAACTTGAAAAATTCAAAGTGAAAATATATTAATTTTAAAATTTCCCTAATGTCATTGTTTTCAGATAACTGGGTATGACAATAGCCCAGTGTGCAAACAGGACCACTCTGCAATATATATCTGGCCCAAAACTAAATAAAGTGTAAGTATAATTATGTTCTTCTGGGAGCTCACTAAGGTGATCCTGGATTCTGGACTGCACTGACAACCCTGTCCTGTATTTGACTTTAAAACTGTCATTTTAAAATTTAGAACCAGGGTGAGAAAAATACTCAGCTGAACCGTGTTTCCAATGTTGCAGTGACCATCTACCTAGTGGAATTTTTCCCTGATGGTCTTGTAAACATTTTTAGGCTGCATTAAGATGTAAATTGGGAAATACTTAGCAGTAGGAAATGAAATATGGGGAGATGTGAATGTGTCATTTTTTTGAGGAAGCAAACTCTTTATGATTGTAGGTATAAAGTCTGAGAATGTTAAAATAGCCCATATATTTTCCTGTGACAGTCTTGGATTAGAAGAATGACATTCACAACCAAGGACATTTTAGCTGCTGACCATAAACTACATGGAGGTTGTTGTTTGCAGTACAGCTTTTTTAACAAAACAAAACAGCGAACAAGGTGTAACCTGGATGCTGTACCTGTCAGAGATATAGTAGATGGGAAAAAAACCAGCCAGGTAGAATGTAGAGGAGGATTGATCTGTTAATTTAAGGAACTTGCTTAGAATTAGTACTTATGTGATGAGGGAACTTGGAAAATTTTGCTTTACATTATATCTCTTTACTTAGCTAATATTCATAATCCATGTGTTGTTTTCTGTTGGCACTACTGTATGAACAGCTTATTAACATTGGAGGACAGTGCCTTGCTCCATTGAAATAACTGAAAAAAATTCCTGACTCTCACCTCTAATAATTCTAAATTCATAACTTAGTAATAATTCTGTTTCTGCATTTTCCTATCCCTGTGTAGCACATCTTGGATTTTCAACTTATTTTCCCAAACTTAACCCTTTCTTTTTAAGAGAAATTTTTTAATACTATCACTCTTAAATGCCCTGAATTTGTAAGGAAAGAGAAGAGAACCATGTACCAACACAAGTTTTGCCCAACCCTGTGTACAATAATGTTTCAGAGCTATTCTCTGCTCAAGACAACAGGCTCCCTCTCTTTTCAGACACCAGATGTTTCAGAGCTCAGACTCCTGTAAGCTGCCTGTGTAGCCAGACAGGGATTGACAACAGGACAATGCATAATAGAAGCACCATAGAGAGTTATAAATTAACATTAACAGCAGTTCCAACCAGAGGTGACAAGCATGAGTGCCCTGAGCCTACCTATATGCATTATAAACTTGATGTTTACTTTTGGAGTTAGGACAGAAAAGGCTTTGTCTAGTTGCAAGATCCAACACTTCCACCTGAGTTTGGTGTCTGCTGATCAGGTGGTTATATACGACAGGATTGTCACGTCTAACTGACTTTATATGCCTTGCCTTTCTGGCAGACATAGAGTCAGAGAATTGTTTAGGTTGGAACAATCCTCTAAGACCGTCGAGTCCAACCATTAACCCAGCACTGCCAAGTCCACCACTAAACCACGTCCCCAAGTGCCACATCTACGCATCCTTTAAATACTTCCAGGAATGGTAACTCAGTCACTTCCTTGGGCAGCCCAACACAATGTTTTACAACCCATTTGGTGAATAATTTTTTTCTAATGTTTAGTCCAATGCACCCTGATGCAACTTGAGGCCATTTCCTCTTATTTTATTGCTTGAGAGCAGGGCTGATCCCCTCCTGGCTACAACACCCTTTCAGATAGCTGTAGAAAGCAAAAAAGTTCCTCTGAGCCTCCTTTTCTTCAGGCTAAACAACGCCATTTATTAAATATATTGAAGACATAAAAGCTTGTTTCTTCTTAATGACATTCGTGCTTAAATGTACAAAAGGCAGGTAAAAAAGTCATTAAGGGAAGAGAAAATCTCACGTCTAGCTCTAGTGAAAGAAATAAAAGTTAATTAATAATTCACAAGAGAACCTGGAAACAAAGCTATTTCAAATGGGCAGTAGTTCATAATATTTTCTCTGTGATTCATTTTTTGACTCTTGTGTGTTGGCCATTGCTTTTTCACATCTTACCTAATCAAGTAATACTGAATAGCTTTGTGCAGTTGCAATACCTGAAGGATTAAATAAGGGCTTCTGCTTCAAATTTAAATGAGCAGACAGTGAAATTAATATGAATTATTTTGCAGTTGGAAACTTGGGACTGACCTCCTACTGTCAGAAGAAAGGTAGATAATTTACAAAATTATATAGTATGTGCTTGGAATGGGTTTATCTGAGCATGTCACTAACTGCTTTTATTGCTGCTTGAAGGAAAATCTGCCATAAATCTGTGACCACGGAGTTAGGCTAAAGAATATACACTGGATCCTAATACCTCACCTGTGTTAGGAAGTCTCAACCATAACTGTGCCAATGTAAAAGGAAATACAGTAATACCCTTGGGGGTGCTTCAAGGTTAGCTGAAATTACTGAAAGAAGAACCACCAGCTTCATGAGATTTGATTTCAGGTGACTGCGTTCAAACAGTAGATTGGACTCAATAGTTAAAATTATAAATCATCACGATATGATATTTAGTCATTTTATGATTATTTCATTGCCAGTCATATAATCATATGGTTATCAAGGCTATGTCCAGTGCTGGATTTTATTTTAAAATTCAAGAGCATCTATATTTTATACCAAAATAATCCAGTTAACCCAGGAGTGCCTTGCAGCCCTGTAAAATATGAAACCCCTGGTTGTATAAAAATTAAGAACACCCAGCAAAGCTTGTTTTTGCTCTCAGTCATCCAAGTGACACAAAATTGTGTTTAAAACACAGTGTTCTAGCCCACCCCCAAGGTTAATGTGTACACTCACTCCTTACCAGATTTCAGATGTGACTGCCTCTACATACTAAATGATAAATCCCTTGCATTTCCCAGACATTACAATCGATCACTTTCAGCTCTGCAACTCACCTCTGTTTTGCAAGCCTAGTCATTCTTGACTGTTAGCTGTACTGTGTCTTTATTAATCACACCAGCTATCAACTCCTTAGGTCAAAATAACATTGATAACTGTGGAAAAAAATATGATTATTACAGAGAACCAAGAGAGAAAAATCCATCTCAGAAAGACTGCAAGTTGTACTTTAGTGGTTGTTATATACGGTTGTCACTATTTAATGATTTGGGAATGGATCCTGGTTCTTTTGCACAATCTCTTCCTGCTACTCAACACACTTCAGTCTTTATGGTTTTTTTTCCACTTTTCCAAGAGCAAAAAACCCCATAATTCCCTTATTACATGGTTTGTTAATTTTTAAATTTTTTTTTTGCTGACCCATACTATTTGTCTTCAGTGGAGAGGAAGGATTACTGGTTTCAAAGAATCACATTGAAATCACAGCAGCTATTTCCTGATCCCTGGTTAAATTCTTTGTTTATAATTTGTTCGTAGTGGCTCCAAATCAGTTCCTACCTCTGCCATGTCCAGAGAAATCATGAGTGTTTATCTGTATTGATTTTGATCTGTCACTACTACTTGAATGGAGAAAAATTCTTGCCTGTGAATGAAATAATGTAGAAAATAATGCAGAGATGTCTTCTGAATTCTAATCATACTTGAATACAGCCTTTCTCAAATAAGTCACAACCTAGTGAAATGCTCTACTCAAGAAAATCAGGAAAGGATATGGCTGGATTGCATTGCATAACTCAGGAATAAAAGTATGACTGAATATATGGAATATTGTGGACACAGACAAGGTTGGGAAAAAATCATTCTATCAGTTTATATTTAGCTAAACTTTATTTCACACAAGAACTCCCACAATCTGGATCAGAAGTAGATGCAAGACTAGCAATTAGAAATTTCTGTGTGCCAGTCCTGATTCTAACTTTTGGCAGGTAAATTGCCTGTGACTGAGTTAATGGCCACTAATTGTTTCCTCACTTCCCTGGGGTAAGTCAGTTACGTACAGAGAAGCGTGATTAGCCTGCATTTTATGTAAGGAGTGGTTTGACTGCAAAAATCTTCTGTAGGTGATGCTTAATATGAAAGAACTCACAAGCAAACTAAATCAGATTCCATGAAAACCAAACATTTGGTGTCTAAGAAATGTAAACATTTGAATATATGAAAAATTATATTTCTGCAGTGTGGCAAGATCTAGAAATGGAATACCGAGAGGGAAAAAATGGTGATAAGATTAGTCAGGAAAAAGCTGGGAAAGAAAAGAAAATGTATGAAAGAGACTGCATTAATTAGATGGCATTAAAAACTTGTGCCTCCACGGGGGACCCAGCCTGAAGCTGTTTGTGGAGAACTGAAGCCCATGGGAAGGAGGAATGTTGGAGAAGTTTGTGGAAGACCATCTCCTGTGGGAGGGACCCCACGCTGGAGCAGGGGAAGAGTGTGGACAGACCTTCCCTGTGGAGGAAGGAGAGGCAGAGACAACGTGATGAACTGACCACAACCTCCATTCCCCCTGCACTGCTGGGGAGGACAAAGTAGAGCAATTGGGAGTGGAGTTAAGCCTGGGGAGAAGGGGCAGGTAGGTGGAAGGTGTTTTTAAGATTTGTTTTTATTTCTCATTCTCCTGTTCCAATCTGATAAACAATAAATTCAATTAGTTTCCCCAAGTCAAGTCTGTTTTGCCCATGACCATAACTGCTGCATAATCTCTCCCTGCCCTTACCTCAACCCATGAGCCTTTTGTGATATTTTTTTTCTCCCTTGTCCGGCTGAGGAAGACAGTGACAGAATGACTTTGGTGGGCTCTTGGCATCCAGCCAGGGTCAAAACACCACAACAGCGCATGTGGGGTCATGACCAAAGTCACCGTGGAGTCAGTTTAGAGACTTTGGGGGCTTTTATATTTCCACTAACTGTGATTTTTGCATTTCTTAGCCAAAAAGAGACTCATCAGCTCCCAGGTAATTTCACTCTCCATTTCTCCTGCACCAATCACATTGACATGGTTCCACGTTGGCAAACACTGCAAGGAAATATCAATTTTTTAGCTATTATTGCAGAATATTCACAGAAAGCACATTTTGAATTAAAAAGAAATAGCATTTATTTTATAAATGTGATTCTTGAAGTTATAATATGCAATCAGGGAAAATTAAATCAAGCATTCAAGTATTGTAAAGTACTGGGAAATCATGGATTTATCCTTAAAATTAATAATTTTTTGAAATACAGAAAAAATTAAATATTGGTTGCCTATGTTTGCTTCATGCTTTCTAAAAAAAGTCTTTGAATCTCACATTTTCACATAGTTTCTGTTATATGATCTAAATACACATTTTCAAAAGAATATTAAAAAGTTACAGTCTAAAATCTTGATCCCATGAGCTTGCATTTAAAAATAGCAGATGGTGGTCTTTGGAACACTTGTCAGAGGGTCTCTGAATTTCTCACAACCAAAACAAACCAAGAGGTATTCTATAACTAATTTTCTGGTATTTATTTTCATTTATTTTTAGAAACAGACCAAAAGGTTCTCAAGCCTGTTCTTTCTGCTAAACTGAGTATGAGAAATGGCCTCTAATTCCCTCATGACTTATGAATTATTGTAGACTCTCTCCCTATAGCAACATTAATACATCTCAATTTATGTTACTACCTACCATCCATGTAGCCAGGTCTGTAGCTTTTTTTAAAAAAATTACAGGGCTTATTCCCCACCCTCGTAACTCAGATATAATGAAAACTGAAGAAAACTAGATGATTACAAAGTATCCCCAATTCACTACTTTAGATAAAATCTCACATTATTCTCTTTCAGTGTAGTGCTTTCTTTGTAGACTTATTATAAGCAATGTTATCCATGTCTTTCCTTTAAAAAGAGTTTAAAAGCCAAGGAATAAAAACTGTTAGGAAAAAAAGAGGCCATTAAGATATAAGGACAAAAGGAAAGCTTTCCAAACCCTTTTCTAAACGAAGTAAAAGCACAGTTAGAAAACTTACATCCTCATTCCTTTTTATTCTTGTACCTCATTAAATCTACAGGGTACCCAAATCCTATATTCACCCTTCCCAAAAGTAAGACTTGTGTTACCAGCTAACTTGGAAGATGGGTTTCAAATACTAAACTTTTCTAACGCAAAAAATTTTGTCAAGGAAACTTCCCAGTTTGGCCATTGATGAGACTCTCTGACAGTCATTCTCCTAAGGACAGAGACTGCCACTGCTGGGACTGAAGTCACTTCATGGCAGTGGCTCCAGTGATCCAACAGGTCCCTGCTTGGCTGCCCACACACCCCACTCCCACAGTCGGACCAGTTTCCTTACTGGTTCAACCCCAGGGTTCCCACAACAGTCTCAGCTATCTCATTCCATAAAGCAATTTATTAACAGCATTGTAACACAGAAACAGCTCGAGCTGCTGGCTCCAAGGGGGGACCCTCAAAAAAGGAACCCCCAGGCTTTTATATCCTTGCAGTCCAAGCTCATGAATGTCTCTTTCTCCCTCTTCTTCAGCTCCTACTCTGTCTCTGTGTCCATTCACCTGGCTGCTGCTACTGGTCTTTGTGCCCTTTGTGTTGCAAAGAGCTTCCTGCACTAGATGTATTCCACAACAGTTCTCCTTTTTTTTTTTTTTTCAGTTGAGCATTCTGCTAACATACTAAAAGGTAAAAAAAAAAAGCAAACCAAAAAATTAACAAAATTTCAAGGCTTTAACCTACTGCCATTATGAGCATTATTGCAAGTAATAGCCATAACAGAATGAAGGCTAACAAGATTATCATAGGGTAGAAATTATTATCAAGATAAAATGATGAAAGATTCTTAAAAGTCAATTATTGACCAATTAGTTGATCATTCTCTGGTTGTTTGATATGAGAACTATCTATCCAGTTATTCTTACACAAAACTTCAACAGCAAAATAAGAACACAACATTTTTGAGAACGTCTTGATTAACATTTCATCCCTAGGGTATATATCACATATTTGTATTTCAGGTGGGCTGGGCTAATACTATTGTGCATCAACAGTTTTCAGGTACATTTTCATTTAAATCTAATGTATAATGTACGCTTGAATCTAGCCAGATCCTAAGTAACTTGAACAGCCATGGTAAGGTGATATGGATTCCTGTCTCCAGTCCCAGGACAAATCAATATGGAATGGCTTCATTTTCCCTGATATTGTCCCATCCTCAAACTTTTTCCATCTCTAGAATCTTCCTGAGACAGAGGTATATTTCATAGAATGCAATCAATCTATTTCCCTGAACTTTTCCAGTTTGCTCTTGAGCCTCTGTACGCTCTCACTGTTACTCACCCGTTGCATGATGAATCACCTCCTTCAGCTTGTTTTGAAGCAAGTCCATACAAGCTTCATTTGAATTCCCTCAGTTTCATAATTTTTTTTCAGTGTTCCCTTGCTCTTATAACCCTGAAAAGCTTGCTAATACTGGGAAACTTAATCACATGATTTTTCCAGATCTTTCCATGGTTTTGTTGAAGAGCATGGCTCATAGCAGGGTTTCTGAGAAACACCACCAGTGATTTTCTTCCATCATGAAAGCTCAACATTTACTCTTTCCTTTAGAACTTGGTAAAATAGGATAATAACATCTTAAGAAGGCCAATTATACTCCATAAATTAGAGACTGGGCAACCAGGTCTGATTCGGATTGCTTGATTAGGGCACTTTATGTCGTTCTTGTAGCTCTTCCTAGCTAACCCTTCACACTTCCAGCATCAGTCACATGACCTTTCCTTCTTTAATTAGTTTAATTTTTAATTACTTGGGAATCACTGACAGGAAAGAACACATCCTATACCATAGCAATCAAAAGCCTATGAAATATATTTTGGGATATATTTTCATGTAAGCTAAGTCAGGTTATCTCTGAAAACATAATTATGGAGATTATTCTGGGAGTTATTGACAAACCCCTAAAGGACAGCCACATTGGTCACAGCCACCAAGGGTTCATGAGGGGAAACTCCTGCTTAACGAACTGAATTTCTTTTTGTGATAAGGTAATCCACTCTAGTAGAGCAAGGGAAGCCGGTTGATGTATTCTTTTGGATTTCAGTAAAGCTTTTGATATTGCCTCTCACAACATCTTTCTGGACACACAGCTGGATAAGCAAATCATGGGATGGATGAGCAACTGGCTCATAAGTCGGGCACAAAGGGTCGTAGTGAATGGGAGGGCATCAGACTGGTGACCCCTAGTGAGGCTCCATCCTCAGCCCTGTGCTCTTCAACATCTTCGTTAACAACTTGAACACAGGACTTGAAGGTACAGTCCGTACATTTGTCAGTGACTAAGTTGAGAGGAACTGTCTACTCCCTCGAGGGCAGAGGGGCCCTGCAGAGAGACCTTGAAAAATCAGAGAGCTGAGCAATCACCACCTGTATCAAGTTTAATAAGAACCAGTTCCTGGGATGGGGCAACCCTGGATGTGTGAACAGACTGGGAAATGAGAGACTGGAGAGCAGTGCCATGGAAAGGGACCTGGGGGTCCTGGTCGATGGTGAGTTGAACATGAGGCAGCAGTGCCCTCACAGCCAGGAGGGCCAAGCATATCCTGGGGGCATCAGGTGCAGCATCACCAGCCAGGCAAGGGAGGGTATTTTCCCACTCTTCTTTGGGCTGGGGAGGCCTCACCTTGAGTGCTGAGGGTAGTTTTGGGCATCACAATAAAAAAAAAGACACTGAACCATTAGAGAGTGTCCAAAAGTGGGGCATGAGGATGGTGTAGGGTCTGGAGGGAAATCATTATGAGGAGTGGCTGAAGTCACTTGATTTGTTCAGCCTGGAAAGAGGACACCGAGCAGCGACCTCATTGCAGTTTGCAGCTTCCTCATGAGGCAAAGCAGAGGGAGAGGCACTATCTGTTCACTCTGGTGACCGGTGACCCAAGGGAATGATCTGAAGTTGTGCCAGGGGAGGTTTAGGCTGGATATCAGGAAAAGGTTTGCCATGCAGTGGATGGCTGGGCTGTCCAAGGCAGTGATCACAGCACCAAGTCTGACAGAGTTCAAGAAGCATTTGAGCGACATGGTGTGATTCTTGGGGCTGTCTTGTGTAGGACCCAAAGCTGGACTTCTTCACAGGTCCCTTACAACTCAGCATATGCTATGATTCTGTAAATATGAACAATGTCCAGCTGTCTGGCAGTGTGGGAATAACTGAGTGCCAGACTATCACTGCTGTAAATAAAATAAGCAGCAGGTAAATACAATACAATTATACTACATTTTTCATTCGATTGATGAATCCTGTTCTTTTTTTTTTAATTGTCCAGTCTTCATTAAGCAAGGCCTAATTTTAATTGTCCTTCTGTTTTCTGACTGATCTTTACTTTTAATTTTGAAAGAAATAAGCAAAGCTAAAATACATTGTTATCCCGCTGGAATGCAATTTTCTGTTGCTACGGGCAACAAAGCTCTGTTTACCTAATGGGTTGTTTTGCTACAAAGGGGAAAGATATCCCCTGGGGAGCAAGAGATTGTGTCCTGTACTGTCACATGTCTTATGACTAACAGAGGCAGAGAAGCTTCCAGAGGTTTATGAGCTTCAGTTATCAGAAGAGGTTAATTTGTTCTCCATTCTCTTCTTTCCATCTACCATTTCCTCACAATGAGCATGTACAAGTTTCTTTTTGTACTGCAGCATGTTTTATCACAATGCTTAGCTGTCACTGAAGGCTTTACTGACTCGTGTATTTTCCTATTATACTGTTTCTCTAAGAAGGTTATTAGTGAGAACAGAGCATGGCACAATATTAATTCATTTGCATTATAACAATGAGAATGAGAACAGAAAGACACATTGTCTTCCCATTGTCTTGAGAATGTGATGGGTAAAAGGAGGCCAAAAATAGCCTGAAATGTCCCATGACAATCTGATGAGCAGAATGAGCAACAAGAAATCATGCATTACACTTCATCCTGCTCCTAGAGCCAACAGTGGAAGCGTTGTGAAGAGGTGACACAGCAACCATTTGCTCTTAGGCTATGGTTGTGTGACTGAGTGTGACTTATAGCAGCTTAGCAACTTATCTCTTCACAGCTGTGCTGCCTTTCTGGCCTCTTTTACATTCCTTTAGCTCCCTCATTTATGAAACAGGATGTGTTTAGACTCTCTGACAACTGCAGACCAGCCTATTTTGCCCCACAACTAGAAGGAATCAGGAACAAGCACTGAATCAGACCTGGCATTTCAGCTGATAACGAGTGACAGCTTCAAGTATTGAGATTTCCTTTGCTTGACTATCAGCAAAATCACAACTAATATCAACAACTAGATTTGTTTAATCTTTTGCAAGCACTGAAATAACAGCAGAGATATATCTACAAAGCGGCTTGCTGATATTTTAGTTACCCAAACAGGTAAATCTAGGTCTTCACAGTAACTTGGCTTTGTAGCTATAGTCTGCAGTCTGTAGTTCCAGGTTTGCAGCTATGCAGCTTGAGTGCAGAGCAGGAGTGGAAAGGTGTAGAAGCAGAAGTTACCTGATATGCCTGAGGGCTCTTTTGAACCAGAGAACTATAACTTAGGACACACTGTCTGCTACCTTAGCACAGAACCATGGAAGTCTGGTGTTTCGTTTGATCTATAGTCGATGTAACACAGTAAAATAGGCTGTATCATTCTATAAACTGCTATATAACTTTAATTTTCAAATTTGTGGGGTTTTAGTCTAGGAAAGTGAGTTTGTCTTATTAGTGTGCTTTCAATACTTTTGGAAGTATTCTTACTCTTTTAACAATACTACTTCTTTGCTCTGGACTTCTTGAAGCCTTGTTTTCTGAAGATTATTAAAACAATCATCTTTTTATTTTTAACAGTAGTTGCATGATAGAATTCTCATTATTTTTATTGTATTTATAATTGTTCATCCTTCTTACACAGACTTAATGATTAACTGGCAAGTACAGAGAACAGAATGGAAGAAATCAATATTAAATCAGAGGAGTAAAATAACCTGAGTAGCTCACAAAACCTGCAAAGGAAAGCAAATACTGTGATGACATGATGATGCATTTTAATGGCACAGAAAGAAGGCACGGCTTATAGCTCCTTGCCCCACACTCCTATTTGCAGTGTTAAATGCTGTAGCATTGCCTCCTGAAACGGAGAACGTTGCTGCTACTGCAGAGGATGGTGTTCTCAGCGCTCCTCTGAAAGAGATGCTTAGGAGTTGTTACTGAGCTGAAAAGATATGCTGCCATAATGAAATTAATATAATTTAAAAATATTTAAGATGCTCAAGGCTTAGAAGTGTCAGAGTGCCTGAAAAGAGGTTATTTTTCAAAAGTTTATCAGATTTTCATGACAGAAGAAAGCAATCATAGAGGGATAAAAGTTTTAAACAAAGTCAGTATTTATGACCAAGCACTTCCCATAAGGTTATCACCTGTGACAAGATGTTGCATCACAGGTTTCAAGCTACTTTTTAGCAACTTTGTCTTCTTGTGACTACAGAAAAAGCAAGAAAGACCATAACCCTTTAGATTTTCAAGACTCCCTGTTATAGGTAACACAACTGCTTAAAATACAGTGCTGTAAACATGGATGTTCCAGTAATAGAAGTGGATTCCTCTTACAGAAAACTACACTCCTTGATTTTTGAGATTGAATTGAGTACCAGGGCCGGCTTTGAGGAAAAGGAAACAGTATTGTTTAATTGCTTGGATCTTTTCAAATTTAGACAAAGGAGTACTTATTTTCTGTTAAATTTAACATTTCACATGGGCCTCTATAGTGGTATAAACAGAAGACTGTCCATAATTATTTCAGCAATATCAGACCATGTGAGGCATTTTGGGCATCTGTTTTGATTTAATCCCCATTTGTGTCATGATGTCAGCAACACGTAACTATTCTTTCTAACAAATACTTCCCTTAAACTTTTCAGATGCCACAGAACAAGAAAACGTAGTCACACATATCAAATAATAACTATCAGGAATGATGTGGTGGTTTATGTTTGCTCTTTTCCAAAAAATTTTATTATCTCTTCTTATCTCAAAAGGTACCAAAATGACTTAACAGTCTAGATCTGTTCACTTCCAGTGAGTCTCTGCAGTGTGTGCAGTCAGGATTCTGCTGCCCACTGCCAAGTACGGCAGATATAGCTTTTGGTGTTCCAAGGGCTCGTTGCCAGCACAGAGAGGTGCTGTATTTTCTTAGTCCTGCCTCACAGTCCTATCAACTCCACATGTTGCATGGATGCAGGAACTTTGTTATATAGGTCTTCACTGTAGAGCACGATTCTTCAATATGTGACACTTTCATTCTAAGGCTTTTGCATAGAAAGAATTTTAAGTTATTTCCCTTCATGCATTAAATATGAGACTTGTGATTCCTGCTTCATGAAAATCTGAGAGACTCACGGAAGTTTTGACAATTCAGCTGTGTAATGTCTGTTCCTTATGTTTCTGCGAGTGCTTCCTACACCTTTAGCACTGAGGATGACTCACCAGGAACACAGCTGGAGTGAGAAAAACGGTTACAGCCGGGGGACAAAAAAAAGAATTAAAAATCAGCTTTTCACCCTGCCCAGCTGCAGGGCTGTTCTGTGCTCACGTGGTATGCACAGCTACTTAGTAGGGCTTTTAACGTGGCATGTGGCTGTGCTGGACATAACAGATCGTGACATGCTGTCACATTGAGGCAGTGACCTGTACAACAAGGTCTGGGCCAGGGACCTGGGTGCAGACACTGCCTCTGCAGCAGTTTGGTTCGTGATGTTTGAGGTCAGCTCTGATCTGGAGCAACAGCGTAAACTTGCTGGCTTGTTTAAAAAAGAGCTCTGTTGGCCCTTTCCTCAGGAGCTGCATTTAAGTTCAGACCCTGTCCTGGTCCTTGCCTGAGCTACACTTCAAACATGCCTTGGATTTGCTGAGTTTGACCCTGGCCCTCAGAGTTGACTTCCCAGACAGATCTTGGACTTGCTTCATTGCCGTGGACTTCTCTGGTCATCTGGACTCTGGGCTACCATCCCCAGCCTGTGCCACTCACACCACTGAGGTCTTGCTTGGTGAGGCCACTGCCCTGCTGACAAAGGCAGCACACCCCTGTCCCTTGCTGCTGCCTGTCTGTCTGTCTGCTCCCTTCCATGTGCTGCTCACAGCTGCAAGAAAAAATATAAGAAAAGAGAAAAAAAAGAAAAAGGAAAATCTTCTAAAATTAAAAGCTGAACCATCTGTACTGGAGATAAAAGGGACCTGAAATCAGGACTGAGATCCCACAGTTCAATACTATTTATTTAATGTAGAAAATAACTGCATAAAAATTTAAAATACTGTCCCATGCTGAATTCTTAGCTAATGCTCAGAGGTCATGGACCATATCTGAGATAAAGTCATACTTTCTGGAAAATGTATCTCCGAATTATGAGGAACAGCTAAAAATGTTATATATATGTGTATATATATATTTAAGCTTTTCATTAAGCCTTTTTTTTGGTAGGAGTGACTTTGATTTTTCCTCTGTATCTTTAAAGTATTAATGACATACCAGAAGTCTTGCAATGAAGTGATAAAATGAATACTTTGAAGCATTTCCAAATCAACACTGACTTAGAAGGTGAATGTTGAATTTCTGTTCCAAATCTGATCCAACGCTTCTCCTTACACAAATCAGAAGATTAAGATGAGCAGTACGGTATTAGTGTGCACGTATGCAAATATTAAATTTTGCTCAATAACAAGCACTCATGTATTTTATGTATTTATTTGTGCTATTTTTTAATGTAAACTTTAGCATTTGTTCAAAAAGACAACACTTGTATAACTGATTTTGTTATAACTATTTGTCCCATACTGAATTTCATTCTGAGGATGAGAATCTGCTTGCCAAGATCAAAGAGAGGACTTGTTCTCTCCTCTGACTACAGAAGAAAATTATGGAAAATAAATCTCTGTCTGTCAGATGGTTATTTTAGGTTTATCTAGATTCTCCACAGGCACTTGGAATTATTCTCATATCTTTTGTGTTAACATTTATATTCTATTTTTGCTGTTATTATTTCATTACTATTATTATTAGCAATTGAATGCAACTCACAGTGAAAAAAATGCTGTCACATCAATCTGAAAAATCAATGGTTTAAAATCTGTTTCAAAAGGCACCTCTAGTAGAGATAGACAGTTGCACTAGATCACATATTGCACATAAACTAATTATAATATTAATTCCAAATAGTAAAATCCAACAAATAAATAATTTCAAAGATAAGAAACATCACAATTAATTATATTTGTGGCTTTAATTTTATCCTTTAATGTATAAACACCCTTTAGAATGTGAAGCAAAAAGAAATCATAGCTTTTCCAATAGGATTCTTCCCTTATTCAGGGCACCAAATGAACAATAAGTTTTTCAGTATCTTGCTTGCGCTAGTTGTTCCTTGTGCTTTACTACAGTACTGTTGTTGTATTATTTGAACACATCTCCTGCGGCAAAATTTTTCATTTCCTTGGTAGTCTGGTATCTGAATGCATAATAAATGCTAAATGATTCATTTCACCAAGGCTTGCCCCCAAAGGTAGATGGATTGTTACACTGGTCAAGAAATCCCTATCTATTCCATTTATATGATTACAAGAGAATGTCCCCAAAACTGGGGAGTTGATGAGCTGGCAAGTAGGCCTTGTTGAAGGGTCAGATAAGGCATCTGTAAAGCACAGAATAGCTTCCCCTATTTTACTAGAAGGCAGACTGCTCTTGTCCATCACCCACCAAGGGAAATGACTAACTCGGCGAAAGGGACCAATCTGCTCATTAGTATAATGAAGAATATCAGTATGGATTCTTAACTTACCTTTTTTTTGTTATTTTTTTTTATTTTTTCCTACCTTGACCTGGGTGGAGAAGCTTCAAATACTTGTTTGGCAAAATTCGTCTGGCCCAGTTAAGCTCATCCAGGCACAGAAATAAGTGAACTGAGAAATAAGTTTGTCAGTATGATCAGTGGTGCAGTGATTTCCAATTCCAGGATTAAGTATGCCTCCCTGCAGTTTGTATGGAGGGAATAGACTCTGTCTGTCTGACAAGGAGCTTGGCATCTTCAGGAACTCAAACTAAGATGGATTCCCTTCTAATTACTGAGAGAGATAGCAATGAATGTTTATGCTTTATTGCAGCATTACTGGAGGATTTGGAAAGGAATTTTCTTTTCTTTGACCTAAAGATGCACTAGGACAAGAGCCCTGAACAGAGCATTATACACCAAAAAGGTGTACCTCTATACCTAAGACAGACTACATTTTCTTTCATTTTTTTTCTCTCTGTAACAGATGGATTTAACTTTTTGCCTTCCCACAAGAGTACCCTCATTTGGATACTTGAATTTGGAGTGCTTCCAGCCCTAAGATTCAGCTACTCTTCCCTTTGAACACTAAAGAGAAAAAGGAGGAAGAGACATGGCAAAGGCAGCATCTTTCCATGGTCCAGAGGCTCTGAGAGAGATGACCAGAGGGATGTCAGATGTTCTGCAGAACATGCATATCCTCATCTGCAAGGCATGGACTTATACATAGTATAAGAGTAAAGGAATTTTTCTTCATTCAGGGCACCTGTGGTCTTCATATCAAGTGACACCTTTGCACATGGATCTTAACATTCCCACTCATTAATAATGACTCTACACAGCTGTGCCTCAGCAGCTGCACACTATGGATCACGGCACACCCAGTCAGGGTTTGGAACAGATATCCCACCTTCCACCTTAATTCTGAGCAAAGGCATCAGCACTGTTCTGTTGATTTTCACTAGCTCATTACCAAGCTTCTAGGGTTCTTTCTAGCTTTTGGTTTTAGATAGCAGTTCTAAAATAAATTTTAAAAAGACTGCCAGGACATTGATCATGGTGAAGCTTCCTTTTATGGAACAGTAGCTTCCAAGATATTTTGAAAAAAAATGGAATGGAGTCTAGAGTAACTCAATATTTTACATCTAACTTATAATTTTCAATGCACAGGGTGTTGGGAATTTAATTAAAAAAGAAAATTAAATCACCATTTATCGTAGTCTCCTCCACACAGAAGATACAACCTAATGTATGTTTTTCATAGATTAATTAAAACTACTGGCTGTTCTCTTCATTGGTTTGTTTTTTGTTTAATGGTTGATAAGAATAATACATATTTTGGGGTAATACATAAGAATTAATGTTTTTTTTTTCAGATACACTGTGGAAATTTATTAAGACCCCTCTCTACAAATATATATATTCAAGTATTTTATATAAATGTATATAAAACTATATTTATACATTTATTTATGTATTTATACGTATAATAATATGTCTCTGTAGATGTATTTCCTTGAATAATCTTCCTCAAATGGTTACTTACACATAATGTCTGTGCTACAATACTAATAATGGGAGAAAGGAATAAAGCCTAATAAAAACAAGCGATGCACAATCGTTCACCATGCACTGACTGATGCCCAGCTCGCCCCCAAGCAGTGACTGGCAGCTCGTGGCCAGCTTCCCCCAGTTTCTGTACTGGGCATGACATTCTGTGATACGGAATATCCCTTTGGTCAGGTCTGGTCAGCTCCCCTGGCCATGCTTCCCTCTCAGCTTCTTGTGCACCTGCTCACTGGCAGAGTCTGGGAAACTGAAAAGACCCCACTTTAGGTAAAAAAGTAAGACTACAGACTTCATTTCACTCACATCTGTTAGCTTGGAGTGCTGTACTGAAAGGCAAAAGATTATTCTTTATCTAGTACATGAAATTTTGAATTCTGGTAACTTTGGAGTTTAAAAAAGGGATAAAGTTCAATGTTTCAGAGCAATAATTTTTTTTTAACTTATAGAATGTGAGAAAGAAAGAGGTTTTTGGGGGTTTTTTGTATCTCTCTTTTTTTTTTTTTTTTTTTTTTACCCAATAAATACTTTTTCAATTTTA
>VZRN01000356.1:1109386-1199910 GCA_013397935.1 Dasyornis broadbenti | reverse complement strand
AGCTTATCAATTATATGATTAGTAGACAGGGGCTTTCAGCTTGCATGGCCTTTGTTACCTCCTATGACAAATCTTGGTCCAGCATTCCATTTACAGCAGTTTTGAGTTTAACCAGTGACAGTTTTGAAAACTCAAATTGTGAAGTGTAGAGATTAAACCAGATTGCTTTTTTCCCCAAATGAATGATGATAATGTCTGACATGTCTTTTATACTGTTCATCAAATACAAATTACTTTCAAATTGACTATGTAGAATTCTACAGCCCTTCTTGTAAATTAGGTTAGTTTCATCAGCATTGTTATCGCTTTGCTTTCCTAAAATACACGACAAATATCAATTCATCAGTTCCATTTTCAAGTCTCTTAAGGATTTTTGGGTGAATGCCAACCAATCCTGGAAATTGCTGTTTTTCCTTGCACCCATTTCTTCCAAAATCTCAAAAAAGGGAAGTGGAAAGAGAGATGCTGATGTCTGCTCCCTGGTATCCAGGTATCCACATGGGAATGGCTCAAAGATGCATCAAGAGATGTTCAGACTTGACATTCGGAATAATTTCTTTACAGAGAGGGTGACCAAAGACTGGAACAGGCTTTCTCGAGCGGTGGTCAACGGGTGGTCAATGCCCCAAGCTTGTCAGTGTTCAAAAGTCAAGTGGACAATGCCTTTAAAAACACACTTCAGCTTTTGTTCAACCCTGAACTGGTCAGGCTGCTGGACAAGATGATTGTTGTAGACCCCTTCCAACTGAAATAGTCTGTTCTATTCTATTCTGTTCTAGTCTAGTCTAGTCTAGTGTAGTCTATTCTAGACTTGTTCATCCCATTCTCTAAGGAATATGTGCGGAGCTTGCTTAGGAAAATGTCCAGTCCTTGTTTAGTGAACAGCACATAAAATTAATTTGATTTAGATGTTTTTCTTATCCTGCTTGAATGCTTTTTTTTTTTTTTTTAATGGTATCATCTCTCAGCCTTTTAAATTCTCTAGAAGGTTTGCTTCTTCTGATGTGTTTGAAAATTTTCATTATTAGTTTTCATGCCTCCAGCAAGTTTCTCACTAAAATATTTTCTTTTACTTTTTCCTTCTATTCTAGCTTTGCTCATTGCAGTTTTATGTCTAACTTGACATTTTATCCTCTTCTATGTCTTTGTTTTACAAAGCTTCTCTTTTTGGAAAGTTGACTTTTTGTTCCTAATCCTTATTTTCTTTCCTGTTTAATGATGATAGCTGGCTTGAGGGATTTTTGTGTGTGTGTGTGAGTGTGGTTTTCATGCACTTTGTTTCTCACCTTCTGTTTAATGGCATATTTTTAAATTTAAGCATCAATTAAGACATTTTAAAATCAATCTTCACTTGGAAGTATTTTATCCTGTCAGCAGTTCACTTTATCTTGTTCTAACTTTCTTTGTCCTGTATATACGGATTTCACCTTGAAAGAAGGAGTATCCTCCAAGTGTAGTCAGATTTCACTGCTATATAGCCCCCTCTATTCAAAAATGAAATTGTTGATATGTTGCTGCCATTTCAGTCTTCTGTCCTGAACCAGGATGCTACTGATGTAAAAGTTCTTTGTTCTCTTGTGTGTGCTGTAACTACTCCAATGCACAGTGGCAGTTTTAAACAGCAGCTTATACACCATGTTCCTCACGTTCATTATGATTGAGGAGGGTTCCCTGAAAACACATTTCTTGTTTTACTTCAAAATTATAATAATATTTTTCATCATTTTCAGAACATAGTTCTCTTTTACAGTTTGGTCCTTGTATAACTCTACTATTACATTTTTCCTGATTCAAGCAGGAATTTCAATCTATGAAGACTATGAAACATAAAATGACAGCAAAGGCTGGACTATTCTTTTTTAACGTTATCCCTCCTCCTTTTCAAAAGTGCAGTACACTCTCATTCTTAAATAATTGGACTACAATAACAGACAACATAATGGCTTTTTTCTATCAAGTTTCCAACTGGCATATTAAATATACATTTGTCTTATAAAAGTATATTATTCATCATAAATATATATTATTCAAAACTGAGTATTTTCATCTTCCAGGATTTTGTAAAAATATAATTAAACAGAAGGGTTATATAAAATGTAATTTCATGTAAAACTACCAGTACAGATAGTCTAAATCCAGCTACTTAATTTTATTTCCCCATTAACAGAATTTTATACTTTTAACTTTTATTTGTCTGCTTGCCTACATTTTGTTCACTTTTGTTATATCCTTTTCTTTTTAATAATCTTCTTCAGGAATGAGTTTTCTCAAATCTTTTTTCTTTATTTTTTTCTTTACTTTTTTTTTTCTTATTGATGCTCAGTGCGAAAACTTCTTTAAAGAACTTAAGTGCCAGACAACTGAGCATATTTTCCTTCAGATTCCATATTTCTTGAAAAGATTTCACTTTTTTTTTTGTTAAATTTAAACAAGTTCTCTTTATGTGAGGGGATTCTGTCTTTCTGCCTGCCTGCCTCTCTGTATATCCCCGTGCTTATAATTAGAAATATTTCAAAGAATGCTGTCCAAGAAATTCTGATCCAAAGCCTCCAGACAAAAGTCTACATGTGCCACCAAGAACCTCTCTGGTATCTGCATGAACCTCCAATCGCCAGCCCCTCTACATCACTCTTTAAAAGGCTGCTTCACTCTCTCATGACTGTTTTGCCTTCAATGGACTCTAGAATCAGAATTCCCCCATGTATGTGTTTTTTAAGCTGTACACCAGCTCTCTGTCCTGTCTTTTGTTAATCTTGAGCCTCTCGAGCACAGATCTGATAGAAGCAGCAGAAACACAGCGATAGATTCTTCTTTGACACCTTTATTTCACAGTTCTCCATCTTCATACCAATGCCAGCTGGGGCCTTTTGCTCCTTCCCGCAATTCATGCTTCACATTTTATGCACTGCAAAACACATCTTCATGTACACATTTGGGGTGGTTGTGAGAGTAGAGAGTAAACAGTACTTAACATGAAATCCCCTGTGGATTCCAGGTGTTCCTGGAGTTTGTCAGCTGCAAGAACCATTATTTGTGCCCTAGGAACAAAGTGTAAATAACAATAAATAAACTTATATTAATAAAACAAAGACAATAAATTATTTCATTGTGGAGGTGAGATGTCTGCAGCCTGTGAAAGAACCAGAACAGAGGACCTTGCATTCTGGTAAGAGGAGATGAAAACAGGCAGATCAAGCGTCCCATCTTGTGGATTTTCAGATGCTGGGGTAAAGGCAGACCTGTATCCTGTTATTGAGCCTAGAATTGTGGTAATTTGCATTTGAGATATATAAAGTTCTATTCTTGAACCTTTCAGTTCTGTGTCTTCCTCTACTTACAGTCCAAGCTGGAGACACATTCCTTTGTGTTTAATTGCTCATAAATTTTGACTGTTCCTGACAGATATAAATACGGGTTTTCAGTATCTGTAAGACAAAAAGTAATTTGAAAGCTGTTCAATCTGATTCTTATTTATGTTTGTTACATTTTAGCTGTACCAATAGAGTCTAAAGGGGCCATATGTCCAACATTTAACTTTACCCAGGTGTTGGAGCTTTTCCATCTATTAATGAAGGCATTTATGCTGCTCATTAATGCAGCCGTGAGAGCAGCCATGCCAGTTCATGCAAGTGTTAGATACTTCTAATTTAGAGAAGTTATAACTTCTTAGGTTTAGTTTGTACTGTAGGGAACACCACATAGGTCCTGGTTATCAGAATCAGGAGCAGAATAAATGGATTCCCCACGCTATTCTTGATGAAGTGTTTATATTTATGTAAACATATATATTCTACAGCACTATTTGCTAAGAGGTGTATTTTACATGTACATTGCACATGTTTATGTGACTACCAATTCTCAGATATGTCCCTAACTCATAAACAGAGGGCAACAGAATTGAAATAATTCTGGTAATCAAATTGTACTGGTAGTTCTCAAACAAATGTGTGATTTTTGTTTAAAAAATTGTTTCTGATACAAAGGAACATGTAAAATGGTAATAGATCCTTTTTGCAATAGGAAAATCATCTTATACATAATTTCATCCTGGGTTTTTTTCTGTTCCTCCTGTGCTTTGCCCCTCCTTTTCCTCTTGCCCAACTGTATCAGTTCATGAATTCCCAGGTCTGGTCCCCCTTACAAACCCCAAAAAGCCCAGTTCAGACACAGCTGAGAATGGTACTCAGGGAAAGCAATGACGGGCCTGGGCTAGTGTAGTTAGATGGCAAAAATAACTCAAGATGAGAATACGGTTTTGGAATGAAATGGGGTCAAAATTCAATTCTCATAAAAGTGGCACACTTGATAAATCATGCGAGTGTGTTTTGTGTTACAGCTGTCCTGGTCTGCCATGTCAGGTAACAAAAGTGTCATTATTTGCTCTTTTCAAGAGGTAGGAAATATTTTACTTTATCTACTGAGCAGCAAAATTGCATCTTCACCATTATCTCAGGTATGTGTAGAGGAACTGAGCTGTGCTTCAGGACTGAGAATTTGGAGAAACTATACAGTAAACAAATTATCTCTGAATGTGTTTGCACAGATCCCTTTTCTGTATGGTTCTACAGATATTTAAATGTTTGTTCTTTTATTTTAACCCTGCACTCTAATTAAATACCAAATGATGAATTCATGCAACGTATTAGCAAGCAGCAAAACTTAATAAAGACATTTTAGGCGTATGAGGTAGATTTCAGAATCCCCAATGAGTTTTCCAAAACTGGCTCACAGTTTGTGTTTGTACGTGTCCAGACACATTGCTGTGTAAATCTAATCCGCTGCTGATATTCCCTTTTTAACAATACTAACCATGCCAAGTGTGCTAATAGATCGGTTTCAAGTTCCTCAAGCTAAATCCCTAATCTGAAGAAGAATCTCTCCCTGCTAAGAAGAAAGTCTGTAGCTGATTTCTGTGAAGAACCTAGCATGGTATTTGCTTCTAAACGATATTTTAAAATACAATCACTTTAAAGAAAAATCGTCACTGCAGAAATAAAGGGAACTCAAAAGACTGCTGATGCAAGAAAAGCAACTTTAAGATAGAGATTTGAGAACACAGTCCTAGCCGAAATCTTCTAGCATAAAATCCTCATTTTCTGGGAACAGAATGCAAGTTTTCATTCAGAAAATCCAAATTATATACTAGCTTTTCAGATAACTTGAAAATATTTAAAAATTATTACATAAACAAAAATAGCAGGACTAGGAAAATGTCAAGGTACTAACAGAAACAAGAGAAGTTGTCTACAGGCAGATTACAACATGTAGTAATCATCTGTTAATTCAGTAGTCCCTGGGAGTTAATATATAATTACAATGTTTGTCTGTACTTTCATTAGAACTGGGCAATCTTGGTATCCCCAAGTCCTTCCCCGCAGAGCTGCTCTCAACCCAACTGTGCCCCAGACTGCCCTGATACTGGGGTTTGCCCTGACCCCAGTGCAGGACCTTGGACTTGGCCTGGTTGAACTCCATGAGTTTCCCATGGGCCCACTCCAGGTGTCTCTAGATGGCATCCCTGCCCTCTGGCAAATCAACTGCACCACTCAGTTTGGTGTCCCTCACATGCTCAGGGAGCATTCAGTCTCACTGTTTGTCATCAATAAAGACGTTAAAAGGTATCAGTCCCAGTCCCCTGAGGGAGGCATTTTTTACTGATCTCTATTTGGACACCGAGCCATTGACTGCAACTCTTTGGATGTGACCATCCGTCTAATTCCTTCAGGAAAGTCCCCAGGAGAAGAAGGTATGCGTGTGTGGGTTTACAGCTGAGTGAGTTGTGGAGGGGAGGGCCATTGACATGAAAAAAAGCACCATCCCACCTTGCAGGATCTGCCTCTTATTAGCCTCAAAGCCCAGCTTGTAACCCCTGGTGATTGCTCACCCCATCTGTCTTATGCAGACCAGTCTTGCCATTACAGACCCAAAATCTCACCTTCTCCCCCTTAGGGAGTGCAAACCTGGTGGCAGCAACTCACCCTGTGATTGTTTTGAGTCATTAACATTTCAGTCACTCACAATGACCAGCTCTTGCTGAAAGAAACAGAATAGTTTCTCTCCAAAGAAACAAAGAAGAAATGTCTTTACTTCTATTGCAAAGTATCTACTGATTTCAAATTCATCAGGTTGGTTTTAATTATTTCACGTAAAAGTCTAGTATGTTTTAAAGAAAGACACGCTGTCTGCGCTGCATAAATCACTGCCTTGACTATGCCCTTAATTATTCAGGCCTTGGTCTCTTTGCCTGCCTAGACCTTGAGCAAAGGAACAGCCTTTGTTATGCTGATGACTGGAAGGTTCAGTTTCAGGTAAGAAGAGATTTCCCACATCATGGCTTTTGTTTATGGCTACAAAAATAGACTAATTGCTTCATTTGCTACATTGCTTTAATGTGGCTTAAACCCACCAATTCTTATGTAGAAGATAGACTGAACACGAGACAAGAAAAAGATCAGTGTGTTTTTCATCTCTCCTGCCTTTGAAAGCCTTTTATAGCCTTATGTCCAGTGAAAGGGAAGCCAACCCACTTCCCCTACAGCCTGAATAGAGCGGGACCCAAACATGATTATCCTGCAGCTTTTGAAAGTGTGGCCCATGTTCATATTCAGCTCCCACCGAGCTAATAGATTGATATATTCTCTTTTCCTGTTGCCTTTGTGTAATTGCAGTGTTGATGGCCCTTCAGTTCATATTGACCTTACACGCACCACCAAAGACACAGACCAAGGTCGGGAAGCACCAAGGAGAACCCAGAAAGGCGACTTTTGTGCATTTTAAATGTTTTGAAAAGGATGGATGGGATGGAAAACAATTTTTTTTTTTCTTTTTATAAACAAAAATATGTTTCTGCTTTTCTGGAGCATATTTTCTTTGTAATTAAAAATTTCTCCACGTTTCATGATCTAGGCATAAGAACATAACCCAGGCATAGGAACTATGATAAAAAAAAAAATAAAATAAATCACAATTCAAGGTCTTTTATAAAAGCTTCTGTGGGTGTTCTTATATCATTATAGACATTAACCCCATACCAATAGAAATAATTGGCAGCCAAATATTCATCTGCCAGCTCAGAGTTACCTGTGCCTAGTGCAACATATAATGAAATTTACAAAACAATGCCATGAAAATGTAGAAAACAGTCAAAAAGACAGAGCATAGAACAGACAGGGTAATATTCAAGGCTGGGAAACTCATAATTTTATATACTAGAGATTATTTTTTTTGTTTTTTTTCATGTGCACACTCTTAAAAGGTCAGTGCACACTAAAAAAAGAAAAAAAAAAAAAGCTATAGTTTTCAGATGATAAAAAAATCCCATCTCTGGTCTTTTCCAAGATGATTAAAAGGCAGAAAGATAGAAAGGCAGATACTATTTGAAAGTTATTATTTCAGGTTTATGAATATCTTTTTTCACAGAAGTGTTGTGTAAAAGTGTGTTAAAACTTAATTCCCCAGTTTCTAAGCAAATCTAAATAATAATGGTTTCCTAAAATTAGTCTCTGATGAAATATGACCTACAAGAGATAAGAGTACATTAAAAAAAAAAAAAAAAAACCCTCTGAACAAAACCATTCCCCAATATATATTTTCTTTTTGAATGCTGCCAATGTCACTCTCCCCAGTGATTTTGTTTATGAATTCTCTAAGGCAAAATTGCTGATCAGTAGTTACTGTATTTTCATATATATTGATAGCTCTGATGTTTTGGAGTATTTATTTTAAGACAAAAATCAGCTTGAAATATTTTTTCTGATTACCTGAAAGCATCATGGTGGAGTTAGTCTGATGAATCTTTTCATCCTAATGAGCACATCTTAAAAGGATAAATTGCAGTCTAAAAATTTATATTTCTTTTTCACCAACAATTAGAAGGAAAAAAAAAGAAAAAAAAACCAAAGGCCAAACATACAAACAATCAAAATCTAATACCTTCCCCCTTCTCCCCACCACCAAAAAAAAGTCAAAGAAACCTGAACAACTGCAGGCTCTTGTGCTTTAAATATTAATATAGGCTGTACCCTGGACTCTGACAAGACCATGAATGGACATCACTGTAAAAAGGATTTATATTCCTTGACAGGTTTACTAATCTGTGATTTTTCACTCTGACCCTTTTCCAGAAGCTTCCTCTCTATAAGAGGAGTGACTGACGAAAGCTGTCTGCCTTAAAAAATATCAATTAGTACAAAGATTCCCTTACTCCCCTCTTTTGGAGCACAAGCTGGGGTCCCCCTGTTGATATAACTTGCCTGCTCATCTGGCACTGTTCTGCATTGCTGCAGCACGACACTGCACTGTGACACCGGGAGCTTTGGCCACAGGCCTTTTCTGCTCCTGTAAACAAGAGATTAAGGGATGCAAAAATGTACTTTCATCCCTCTGGTGGCTGCTGTCAAGCTAAGCCAATTGCAAACATAAAAAACACTATCAAATGTTATTTTTTTTAATGATTGAAAAGTAATATTGTATCAAGTAAAACATTTAAGCAGAAGAAAATACAGTGAATTAAATACTAATTATCTGTATGCTTGAGTTAAAGCTACAGGTGGAATATTTCCATTACCTTGAGTATACAAGGCCCATAGTGTATTCTTCAAGTTCTGATTATTAACACTTTTAAATACACCTAGCAAATTAAAATGCAGAAAATGCTCATGGTACATTAATCATGCCCATTGGTCTGCAAATTTCATCTCTTGTTATTGGGAAAGGGAGAAAGAAGACAGTGAATTACACCTGTTCTCATTTATTATGATAATGGTGATTATTGACATTATTATATGCCTTCACAGATATGCTTGAAGTCCAAGTTGAGGGGACTTGGCAAATGTGATTCTTCAGAGCGAGAAAAAAATCATCATAGGCTGTCTGTATGTATGTTGGAAATGCTGAAACTCAGATTGACTAGAGACCTTATGAGAGTTCATAATTTACACTACAAATGTAGTCACATAAAATGTAACCCTAGACCGTTCTTAAAACACAGCATCCCAAAGACTTTCAAAGACATGAAATTCCTGAATTACCTGACATTGCAAGTAAAGAGATGCTTTGTTCCAATGGATTTTTCTGTGTTGCCATTGGGGAAATCTACAGAAACAAGTTACTCACGATGGCTCTTTAGCCCAAGGGTGTCCCAAAACAGGACTTGTGACTCACCAAACCATTCATTGATCCAGGCTTCTCCTTCTGCAGCTAAAACTGGTCTTTCTTGATAGGGATAAGAACCTCAAGAAATCTAGGGATTAGGCAAATAAGGCTTCCGTGCTTTGTTTTTTCAGCTATGTCCTGCACCTCTCACTTCAGCAAATTATGAGCACATGTGCACAGATGCTTTAAAAAGTATTTCCTGGTTCAACTTTATGTGAGAGCCATATCTCAAATGAGCAAAGTTCTTTTGTGAAATGTGGTTACAGTAATGAATTAGGTTGATGTTTGGCAAGTTTGTTCTTCAGTGTGTGCATCACTGTAGAAAGATGATTGACTCATAGTGACCAGAGGTTTACTTGACATTGCTAGCTCTGCCATTTTTATAGTACTAGTCAGATAACTTATTTCCTCAAAAAACTAAATTAATAAAAAAACCCAAAAACTCATTCCTAGTATAAAATATAAATATCACCCAAAGGGAAAACTTGCCAATCATGGCTTCATTTACGATAAATACTCATGTCAGCTGGACATGACTTCTCCATTAAAAGTAGTAATTTGGTGAAGTGAACAGGATTCCAGGGCTGGTAGGAATTGCAGGCATCCTGCTAAGTTACAGCTGTAGAAAAGCTCACTTTCAGTGCCTCTTATCTGGACAGTGCAGCTTTCAGAGGCATTTGTGCCTTGTGGACTCAGAGACATAAAGTTGCATAAATAACTCCAGCCTTAGTGCTCCAAGGTAGAATAAGGAGATTACTGGACTTTTTAAAGATGGAAACTGACTGACTGACATTTAGGAGAAAACTGATTTTTTCCCCCTGTCAGGGTTAAGCCCCAGCCAGCAACCAAGCCCCACACAGGAACTCATTCCCCCACCAGAAGAATCAGGGAGAGAATTAGAAGGGTAAAAGAGAGAAGACTTGTGGGTTGAGATTAAGACAGTTTAATAGAGAAAGCAAAAGCCATGCACACAAGCAAAGTAAAACAAGGAATTAATTCACTGCTTCCCATGGCAGGCAGGTGTTCAGCCATGCCCAGGGGAGCAGGGCCTCATCATGCATAATGGTGACTTGGGAAGACAAACACGATCACTCCAAATATTCCCCCAACTTCCTTCTTCCCCTCAGTTTATATAATGACCATGATGTCATACGGTCTGGAATATTTGTTTGGATCACCTATCCCAGTTGTGTCTCCTCCCAGCCTCCCAGACATCCCAGCTCCCTCACCAGCCTGGCTATATGAAAAGCAAAAAAAAAAAAAAGGTCTTGGGTGGATGTAAGCCCTGCTCAGCAATAAAAAAACCCTCTCTGTATTATCAACCCTGTGTTCACCACAAATCCTAAACATTGCCCCGTAGTAGCCAATGTCAAGAGAATTAACTCTACATCACCCAAAACCAGCATACCCTCAAAAATTATGAGAATATATAAGAACAAGAGAAACTCTACAACTGTGCAAATTACGTTGATTCAAGCACTTCTTCAAATATGACTGTAACCCGTGCTATTCAGGTACCTGAGCAATTCTCCTTCAGGGCAATTACTTTTCTCATTTGCCTACATAAAGAGATCTGTTTCATGCTACAGAGCACTGGAGTATATCCTAAAAGCCTATTTTGAGATATACAAGCCAGGAACTTCACAGGAGGTTAACACTTTCCTGCCCTGATGTCCCAGGGGGATCTGAGGGCACAGTAGTTTGTGCAAGGTGACCATAATCTCACTGACAACAAAAGAGCAAGAGCAAAGCAAAGGAAGGATTTAGTCCAAATGGTCTGGCTTTTCCTTCATCAGCAAAGAGCGTAGAGTCCAAAGCTTTATCCAAATTGTTGTGTCTCCGTGAATTTCCATCAGTTAGAATCTTCTGGGCATAAGTGACCATGTTCCACTCTCAAAATACATTCATGTAGCAGATAGACTAAATCTATTCATTACCCTGTGCCACATTTCCCATTTGGCAACTCTATATAAACATTTTTCTGTCCTGACCTGTGGTCTCTGCTCATGAAATACATGGTGAAGGACATCTGTAATTAACAATGGGTGACTAGTGAGCTGCAGATAATCATACTGTCTGAAGAAAATAAATTATAAGAAATAATACAGATTATTTCAGCCAAATATGGTTCTTAATTATATTTATAATTTTACCACTTCATGCACATACAAAATACATCAAACTCATAATGAAAAGAAGCAGACAATGCCTCCCAAATATACAAAGAAGCATTTTAAATAACATTGTATTAAATGCACATTTGTGCATATCCTTCCAAAATTTTCACTCTTTCTCTTCTTCCGTAGATGTCAGAGCACTCTTTGAACAAGACCTTGTAGATCTGAATTTTCACAGGCGTTGCAACCATGAGAGGAGCAAGGTGTAAGATAAAAATTTAGACTTTAAAAGGCAAATAAAGAGGTAATGCAATTCTCCACATGTAAACACTAAAGGGATGGGTAGCTAAAAATACACACTCTCATATCAAATCAGGAATCCTGATTTCCATATCACATGATTTCCACCTGAAATCTCAGAGAATGAGACACAAAGTTATATTTGTTCCATGAGGCTGAGATACTATAATTCCTTTCAAATAGTTCATTGATGATACATTTACCACTAGACACTTACAAATGAATCAAAGAGTGAAAAATAACTCCCATTGCTCTTGAAAAGATGTGGACTCCATAATTCATCAGAAAAGGATTTTAGTAGTGTTTTAAAAGTTTTCCACCAAGGATGTCAGTGAGGTTTATATAGGTGATTAAGTATAGATCAGGGATGCTTGTTCTGTGTGTGTTCTCTGCCACAACTTTCAGTGCTGGCACTTTCCATACAGTTGTAAATATACAGGAGATCCCAAATACAACTAAATTCCATTAAACGGTCACAGAAACATGGATTTATCCAGTCTCCCCTATCAGATCAAAGCTAGCAACTGCATGAATTCATGCCAGGATGTGCAGAGTGCGTGGTCTCTGGTCTCTTAGAGAGATATTGTAGCTAAAGGAAGCGCAAACCCAAAGATACATTGATTCCCTCAACAGGCGGCTGGAGATTTAACTGCTGCTGTACGAGGTGAAACCCTGTTTTCCTCACACTCCACTTGCTGACAGGGTGCCATGAGCTCTTTCCAAACACCGGGACAGTCTCTGCTCCCAGAGGAGCACAGCAAAGCTCACTGATCCTGCCAGCAGCTGTGAGTTCCTCTCACAAACAGCCAGTTTGGAAAACCCTGGGTTAGCATTCATTGTTGCATTTGCTAACAGAGCAAACCCCAAATCTGTTACCCAGGCTGTTAATTCCCAGTGTTCCCTGATTAGAAGTTGAAGCTCAACATGAAATGCTTTGTAATTGTTGAATCCCTTTTATATTTTCTTGATGGCATAAAAATCTGTATCAGCTTGGCTATTTCCCCTATTTGGCATCATGTTCTTATTTTAGGAGTTAACTCATTTGTGACTCATTTGTGTTTATGTTTAATTTTTGTTTATGTTTAACTTGTGTTTAATTTATTTATTTTTTTTTTTCAATTTAAGAAGTTTCAAAATCCAATTCATATTATAATCTTAAATTTCTCAGGTTTTGAAATGATAATTTTACTGCATTTTCTGTCTCTGGTTTCTTGTATTTAAAGCTATATATATACACATATATACACTTTTTCTTTTTTTTTTTTTTTAAAAAGTATGTCTTGAAAGACCTAGATTGTAAGTGACTTAGTTCTTTTGATCTCCTTTCCTGGTATCACTCACAAGAGCAGAAAAGCAGCCCTTTCCACCAGAGTTCGCACATCAGAAAAAGATTTATGCGGAGCAGATTCTGAAACTATGGAAACAGAGCTGCATGGTGCTGGTTTTGTTTTCAATCTTCATCCTAACTTTTTAAGACTGCATTTCCCCCCAAAAACACACTAACAACATCACTTATTTTAAATGCTGCCTTTCCAGCATAAATTACTTCCAACACTGCCTTCTAAATCTGTGGGTTGAGCACACAGAGACTAAAAGTGTCTGCTGAAAGCAAACCAGCTGTGGATCTCGGTAATACTTCTTTGCTCATACGTATGTCTTCAGAAAAGCAATTTAACTATCGGGTTTTGCTTTCTTTTGCCACAAGAGGGCGATCCCTTAATTCACGTCACCACTAAGGCAATGAAGAAACACAAGATGGACTTCTTTTCTATCTAAACCATTATTTTAACTTCTTATGTAGATAAATTTATGAATTTCATTCTGTCTGTATTCTCGGCATGCATGTGACTTACATCAAGTTACTAGGCAACATTATTTAGCTGTGGGAGCACACTGCGCTTCATAAATGACTGATACCGAAAAAAAATGGTGGGAAGTAAATAGGATTTCCCTTCATTATCTTTAGAAAAAACAGTGCACTGTATTGACACAACTTGTTCTCAGTGATAAACTCAGGTCACAATCGAAAGGAATAAGCTCGGAAGACGTGCTGCTTTCAGAAGTATGAGAAATTTGTGAATTAAAAAAAAAGGTGTGTTATACTTTTCATCCACTTGTGAATGCTTTAGCTAGTTGAATTGTTAAATATGCCATCATGTGCAACAATATACAGCGCAAGCACGATCCACACAGGAAACTGATTCAAGCACTCAGAGTCTGAAGATTGTCGCGTCCTCCCTAATGCAAAACTGACTTAGAACCAGACAGTTGGGAAGATTTTGTTTAAAATGCTTCTAAACAGTCATCATGAGTGTACAATATAACTTACCATAATATTTTTGTTTTCAGTCGCAATATTTTACATATATAAACCTGTGAAATTTACTCAAACCAAGACTGATTTCTGCCTCTTAAGTCCAAATAAAATTTTGCTCAGAAACAGTGGATGGATTTTGTCCATCAAGAGTCAGCTATGTTCCTGGGCAACCGGTAATGCTCTGGCCTGATCCTTGTCTTCTTCTCCTGAGGGTTGGCATATTTCCACTTGGATGGAGACATTTTCAGCTTTTTTCTCTTCTTATCTGTGCACCAAACTTTTTCACAGTATTCTTCCACCCTCTGGAAGTTGCTGTAACCTATCAGTTGAAGAAATTCCTTATACCATGGCTTGGAAGCCTGAGGTATACTGCTCTGCATTGGGCATGGCATTTTGTGAGGCATGTCCTCCTCATAGTCTTTATTGAACATTTCATCTACACGTTCTTCCTCGACTATTTCCAGGGTGATTTTCCTGACAGTGTGAACAATGCTGTGTTCCACTGTCTGACAAAAATAAGTGCCTGCATCCAGTCGATGCAGCTTCAGGAATAAAAGGCCAAGGTCCATTTTTATTATTCTATCATCAGTCTTCACCTGTAAAACAAAAAAGCAGGTGTAAAGCACAGGACTTTGCTATTACATTAAACTAGTGCAATTATTTCTGAACTGTACTTTCATGACTGTAATATTAAATTTTGAGAGGAAAATTAGAGATCCACAAACCTTTAATTTACAGGAGGGGTTTATAACAAACATATTTACTTGAAGTAAAGAAGAGATTGAGCTGTAAATGGAGAACAAACTAAAGAATCTGGGAGGTATGGAAGAACAGATAGTGGAGCAGACAGATTCCTGTTTTAACTGCAGAGGGAAATAAGTTAATATTCAAATAATATACTGGATAGAAAACAAAAGGACCAACTGACCTGTGATAAGAATCCCTGCGGATTCTCTAATAGACCGATACGCTTTTGAGGAGACATTCACAAGATTTTGTACATCTTTCTGCAGGATCATTGTGACCTTAAAGCCTCACTTCTGAGTCTGGTGTTTGAGACCCTCCTACAGCTCCCGAGGGCTACGCTATGGACTACGAGACATTCACAGATGCTGGCAAGCAGAGAGCACTGAGCTGTCTAATCCAGCAGCAGGAGTGGCCAGGAAAATGGTATCCTCAGCTTCTTACGTAGCAATAAGGTGATGAATTTAAGTTGAAGTACTGGGTGATGAAGGGATTGAAAGCAGCTCTGAATAGAAGGACTTGGGGGTACTGAGGGATGAGAAATTGAATGAGAGCTGGCCACATCTACTTGTAGAAAGCCACCTGTATCTTGTGCTGTATAACAAGAAGAGTGGCTAAGGGAGGGCATTCTCCCTGTCTACTCTGCACAGGTAAGACCCCACCTGCTGCATCCAGCTCTGTGATCCTCAGTGCAAAGCAGACATGGACCTGTCAGAGTAGGACTGCAGAAGGGTCACAAAAAGGAAGAGAGGAATGAGGCACTTCTCCTCTGAAGAAAAGGAGAGCTGGGGTTGCTCAGCCTAGAGGAGAGGAGGTTCCAGGAAGACCATATTGTGACCTCCAGTACTTAAAGTGGGCTTATAAGAAAGATGGGAACTTTTTAACCAGGCCCTGTAGTGACATATCTACACTCTAGTGATATCTACACTGATGTGTATCAGAGAGCTACGGAGGAATAAATATAAGGACAGTTATGAAGCAGTTTCATAATGGCAAAATATATGTAAAAGAGGCAGAGAATCCACCAATACTCATTTGCAAAAAAATCTGTCATAAAAGGGTGAGGTAGCAAGAATGAATAGCTGTTAAGCTAGACTAACATTAGGAATAATATGTACACATTTCACCCCTGCAAAAAAAATACCAAGAGAAGTGATGGATTTTCCTTTGTTTCAAGACCTTAAATAAGCTTCACTACATTTCTAATATCTGCATTCAAGATGCTGAATGCAAACACCAGGTGAAATTCTCATGTCTATTAATTCAATAGACCAGATAAACAATGATTTTCCCTGACACCCATATACATTTCAGCAACTGGTGACAGAAATTCAGTGAAGATGTAATATTCCGAACAGACTCTTTTACAGAAAAAAAGTTAGTCTATAAGAATATTTACTTCTTCCTTCTTAGCTTCATGGGCTCGCTGGACAAACCAAATTACTTTTGCTTGTAAGGTCCGAGGGGTGCACTCCAGAAGGGTGCTGTTGTACTCTATGCCATAAACGAGTCGCTCCTCAGTCTTCTCCAGGACTTCACCTGGAAGGGAAATAAATATTTTAAAAATGTGCTACTGCAAATACTTATTATACTCCATGTTCAGGGTATATTTACTTTTAAGAGTTAAGCTTAATTCAGATCCAACCAGATAGTGACTGAAAAGTAAAGTCCAATGAAGGTCTGACCTCCTAAATGAATTTTCCCATCATACAAGACTTTCACAGCATCTGACCAAATTGTGCTGTGATTCAGCTAAGATTATACACAGAGAAACAGATCTCAGCCTTTCACACTGCTAATTGCTTGTGCCTGGTTCTTATGAATAGTTAATGCCATTTTCACTCAGTGAAACAGCAGGATTTAAAGAGTGTTTAAATATAATAAATAAATCAATTTTTAAAAAGATATTAATGACAGCACATAATTTTTTGCAGAATGAAACAATAAATACTTTAACCAATATTATACATATCCATGCCATACATGTGTAAACTGAATACACACTTTGGGCCTAAGAGTGTTAAAAAAAACCAAGGTGAATACATTTAATCTAAATTTAATTCTGGTTTTCAATCCAACAAAACATCTGGAGGAGGATAAACTAGTTGTTACACTGGATGAATCCAATTGCCTCATCAATGATATCATCTTCATCCATAAAAATGAGAAAGATTCTGGAGATCTAATAGCTTTATTCCCTAAAAAAAATACACTATTTTATATAATTGTGATTACTCTGCTGTATTTTCAACTTGTGGAACAATTAGCATTTAATATTAGAATATACTTTTCCAAATTGTACTATATCCTCCAATGGACTTCAATTTTAATGAAGCTTTCTCTAGTAAAATACATATATCAAAATACATACATATACATATATTTAAATACATATTTATATATTAAATATTTAATATTTAATATTTAAAATAGTGTTTCTCTGGATATCTTTCCAGAAGAACCTTTTATGTTTGTTTGTTTTTTTGTTTTTTTTTTTCTTCTATAAATGTATTTTGTGATATCCTGCAAAATACCGAGGATTTCCAGGCCACTGTTTTCTCTCTGTTTTGCTATTCCCAATACCCACATTTGAAACCCTCACTTTCCAAGGTCTGGACAACAGCATTAGACACAGTTCTCTATCTTTTTTATTCATAAACACTTTTGTTTGGGCATGTCATTGCCCATGCTTGTGCTTCAATTCTAAGTGTCCTGACATTATTTCATACACATTTCAGGATGCAGTCCTGCTGTTTCTTATCCCTGCCCCATCTTTGTGCTTTTATTTCTGTTGGAAGCCATTGAGATGCATTCTCCACATCTTTAGTCTGAATGTCAGTGCTGCAGGACCAGGGTGAACATTATGGGTTGCAGCTGACCTGCCACTGAGACAGTCACTCTTAGACCTGGATGGGGTGGGCTCACGCCCACAGGTCTTATAACATTATAGGAACATGCCAGTGGAAAAGCCAGGTGAGATCATGGTCTGGCTCATGCTCTTGGCAAAGTCTGTGCTGGCTTTTCCAGGCATTTTCAAGCAATTTGTATGTGGGTGAACAGATTACCAATGAACTGCTGGCCAAAGCACTGCTGCGCTGCATTTCCGTGTCGAACATCTTGTCTGCGGAAACGTCTGGAGGGGAAAAAAAATGGAATTATTTGAGAGAATGTGTTTAGCTTACATTGTTGTTTGGTTTATGTTAAACTGGCATTCATTAAAAACTTAAGTTAAATCTCGATTGCTAACAATTTACCATTGTTGTGAGAAGTATTTGTTTATAAATCAGTATTTTGTCTCTACTTAACCTACTGGGAATCACGTGTCTGAAAAAAAAGAAACACACTTGTCTGGAGAAAAGGCACAATTATATGTCCATTTTATATATAACTCCACTGATGTCATAAATACTAAAACAAGATCTTTTGACCCCACTGGGTAATATTCAGTCAAAGGGATCTTTAGACTGTCTTTGGCTCCTCATTCTCTCTCCAGAAAAGAAGGAAATTTCCCTTTTTAAATTTAGAACATTTTCCCATGTATGAATATGGTAGTTCTTTTATCCTTCACTCTCATGTTATTTTTCTTTCACTTGGGAATCTCAAAGCACAGAGGAAACACTTGATTTTATTTCACCTTTGTAGCAGACAGTTACTGAGCTCATTTTTCTCTACAGGGAAACAGACACATTCATGACTTGCCCATGCCTAGAAAGTGAACTGGTGGCAGAACTGTGGTCAGAACCTGGGAGTCCTGTTTTCAACCTGGAAATAATACAAGTGCTTTTGAAAGAAAAATCATTCTGACTTTTGAGGTTTGGGTTTTTTATATGCATTTACAGAAAGAAAATTAAAACTGTGATTATTATATGGTGTATTCCCATAGAAGGACTATTCTTTTATATCACATTTTTTCCATTTGAGTGTCCTAATAAATAAAATTAAGATTGTTTACTTGGGAAATAAAATAGCCTATTGGAATGCTTTATTTTGCCAGATTAGCATGTCCAACAACCCCGAATTTAGTTTTTCTAAGGATACCTTTCCTATATTTGCATAAAGAGTAATTCTACACAGTATTGCCAATGTCATACATAACAGATTAACAGAAGAAACAGGCAGTGCAGTAAATCTTACACAGTAGGTATGTGTACAGTATAAATTATTTAAGTTAGAAACAAACAAAGCCAAAGAGTTCTGTTATTCTTTGCATTTACTAGCAAAATAATTTTATTCTCGAGTTCTATGTGAACCTAAGAGACAAAATTTTAATTTTGCACAAATAGAATTTACTGAAACTATGTAGATTTACACCATCTAAAGGTCTTGTCCATGGATATTACTCATTTAATTTCTATCCTAGCTGTAGACAGTGATTATTTTCTGAGTTCTGTCACCAATATGGACCCCTGATGCAGTGTTCTCAGTGGACCAAAAGCACAGCTTTAACCTCCTCTGACATTCAGAGAAGAACCAATGTTTTTCCATGGTTGTTTCAGGGGTATCTGGAAATTCAGTGGAGACTGCACTGGGCTCTTAGGGAGAAATGCTAACAATACTTGCATCCTATTTAAGAAAAAACAGGATTCTGAGGTAGCAGCTGGGCCTTATTCTGCCCTGGGAGTTGTCACTGCAATGTGAGTGTCACTGCTGATAAATGCTGTCACCAGGTTTGCAAGTCTGTGTTTGTAGATTACTGAGAAGAGACATTCTCCTGCACAAATATACATAAACACTGTAGGATATGCATTAGCCTTGAAAAAAAACAAACAAGACAACGTTGCTGCTGTCAGGTCCAACAGCCCTATCTAGCAGGAACAGGACAGGTAGCAGGCATGTTCTATTTACTCTTCAGTTCCTTAAGATCAATGTAGAACTAAAAAAATCCTAGTCCTGTAAGACGATTATTTCTCCGGTTATTTCTCCAGTTGTCAGAATCATTAAACAAAACGTTTGTTTGATGGAATTTTACTGTTGTGGCTGTGAAGACTTGGGAAGACACAATTACCACTGCCTTCACTTGCTATTTTTTTAACAGAAGGAAAAAATGGGGACATGTGCTGAAAGAGAGGGAGATGCTGGGAGATAAACTCATTCCACAAATACTGACATAAGCCTGGTATTTTTAAATTTTTTCTTAGAAATTATTTTACTCAGAATTCTGTGAATAATAGAATATCAGACAATCCCTGAGGTAAATTACTGTAAGTGACAATTTTCGGTGATTAACAAATGCACTGAATATAAGGAAGTGGCTTTTGCAATCTATAATTTCGTGGATTTAGATTTCAGCCCTTAACTCTTTGCTTTCAGGAACCTGGTAAAAATGAACTGAAAGAAGGAAATACAATCATCATCATCATCACCATCACCATAATTTTAATTTTTCTTTATTTTTTCCCAGGAATGTATGAGGCAAAGTCAAAAAGTCTTGAGAAGAAAAGGCACCACTGTGGTTTCCATAAGTAAATCAGTAGACTGCATGCTAGCTGGTGGAGTGGGTGATGGAGAAAGAAGACAGAGAGGGAGAGGAGGGTGGGGAGTGACTGTCTGCTTCCAAAAATTAGCTAAAGAATCACACTAGACCTACCCAAGGTCAATGAAATTTTTAAATTACTCCAAACCTTCTTCAGCCTGGATGGTGAGCTGGCACAGCAAAGAACCTCACTTGCAAAATTTGGAGCTTATTTAGATAAAAATTGAAGATGCCTAAATCAGATTGCAGAGCTAGTAGTGAACTGGAGCATTTAAGTCCTGGACCTCTGCTTTCTCATTTGCACTTCATGGAGTTTGAATGCAATAGAAATTCCTTCTGGCATCTGAGGTATTTGCAGTGTGCAGGAGCCATACACCTGTAACTACCATGGAATTGTGGTGTGCTGTGCTGCCAGCATCAAGATATAGGATTTTAAACTCACTTTTTATTTTTCCTTAGTTAAATCCTACATTTAATTAGTTATCCAGGCTACGCATGTACAAGAAATTACAGACTTTCACAATTTGAAAAATTAATACCAGATGCCAAGCAGAGGGCTTTTGTATTTATGCTTTGCTTCTCTCTAAATCTGTTATGTGCCTTAGTTTACAGGTTTTTATTTAATGTTTCTCTAAACACTTGTTATACCTTGGAGGCAACAGGATCTAAAGCAGACAGCATTTGGATCAAAATGGAGAGGACATTTTGTACATCCCTGCCCTAATTCAACTCTTGATCAGTAGGACTGGAATTAAAAAGGGAACTCTGAGCAGTGCCCTTACTTACTAGCAGTGCTGCTCTTACAAATCAAAAGTCCACCTAAACCTACAGCATGAGGGCCACATTTATGCAGATAGAGGTGATATTAAGGCCTGCTCAAGTGTGTTGCAATGTAAGGCACAACTCCATGACTCCAGTGAAGGCAGGGATTTCAGGAACAGGAGAAACAGGTGCTCTCCAATGCCCCTTGCACTCACATTGCTTGCATTACCGTGTACAACTTGAGCAAAATCCTGGAGCCCTGAGACACAGCCAGATGAAGACATGAGTGTTCTGGGATGTGGCATTAATTCAGTTTGGAGCCCAAGGAAGCCATGGCAGGGTTATCCCATGCTCAGTGCCATGTGGCATCAGAAAACTCCATGCTGTCTACTGGGACCTGCCTTTTTCCGTAGCTCTCTTAATACACGTGTCCCTAGTACCTCTCCCTGCCTCTCCATGTACTACACAGTTAGTGTAATGCCTTAAATTTAAAATGCTCTGAGCTTTGGCTGTGACCTAAAGTGAACAAATCAAATGCCATGGCTGCCTCTCAACACTGTTAGTCTTGCTGGCTGTTCCCCAAACTCCTACATGTAAAACAAGTTTTGCAGTCTTCAAAAGCATTCAATTGAGTGCAAATCCCTTCTCCACTGCTACAGTGCTTATCTTAAGAGAAACAGGGAGATAGTAGCAGCATTTTCTTCTTGTAGAGGCTGACCTGCTAAATGTTGGGGTGGTAAGGCACAGGAAGGTGCCTGGGGTGCTGTCCCTATCACTCCACCCTGGATAAACGTGTTTTCAGGGAACTTAAAGGCTGCTACTCTGGAATTTGTCTTAGGTGAGAAACATGTACAACAGAGTCCAGGCCTCGGTGAGTTTCTTTTATCATTTCTTGGGCAACAAGTAGCCTGCATAACATAAATGGTGATATTGCTAATGAGTTAAAGGCTGCTGGGAAATTTTAAATCCCCCTTCTCCTTCTCAAATGACTTTTACATCGTTAGATGAGTAACTCAGATGCTTTATCTTTATGATAATCCAATTTCTACTTATACTATAGGACATTAATCTCCCTGGTCCACTATATACCTGCTCATCTTAATCCGTGGTCTAATAATTTTAACCAGACTCATCTCACCCTGAGCAGACAGCCAGAGCCCACTTCTTCCCTTTAGGTCTATTTATAAATGGCATGAGAAAACTGCAATTCTGCTTGTAAAAGCAGTGTAGGTTTCCTACTTGGTTTAACCTATGCCTTAGTGCAGTAAACCCAAGAGATTCTTAATCATGCTGAGTCATGGACCGTGTTTCTCATTTGTACTTTTAATGGTACCTTATCCAAAAAGTGATGTTACCACAGGTAACATGACTGTATTAACTATCTTTTATAGAAATGTATGGAAATGGCTGTTGTGCCTGACAATAGTCAGCCTGCATTTGTTTGAGTGCATCCAGGTTCATGGAAAGACAAGATGTGAAGGATGAAAAATAAATAAATACAAAGCCCCACCCTCCTGATTTTCCCTAGGAAACAATAATACATTTGGGATACTATGACTTGGTTTGAACTGAACCACCTCCACCAGTTTTCAAAACTCTCTCTGGAATTTATTCAATTAATTCTTGTAGTCCCTGCAGGTCTAATATAAATAGGCATATATTTTTAGAACCAGTAATTGCAAAAAAAAGCCACAGAAAGGATTTTAATTATACATTATCAAATTTTTGCTGCTTCAGGTAAGAAACTGCTCTCTCTAGGTGGCAAAGCTGACTAATTTTGTGAAAAGGTCTGGATTAAAACAGGAATGTTGAGATACTTGATCTGCGTAGCTGAATTTCAGAACCTGGGTTTGAGAGGAAAGGCAGGAAGACGGGTATATAGGAAATCACTGCATGAAAGAGTGAAGTCAAAAACCATGAATATGTGAAGGGTGATACAGAGAAAGATTCTCCCCGAGGAAGAATTAAAGCACCCAAATCAGGTTCGTGTTTTGAAATGACCTCTAGAGTAACTTGCCTTTCAATACATTGGAGAAAACCTAAGCCAAAACTTTGCTTTTGCAGAAACTCTGGTTTGATTTTGGCTGGTGAAGATATATGCCCATTAACAAAATTCTTCTTTGTTTTTTTTAGAAATTATGTTTTATATGTTATTGGAGTGTGATGTACTTGCTGTATAATACTACCACACTAGGTCTCTGATGTTGCAAGGACTTGAAAATATGTTTAAGGAAATTAAGCTTTAAAGTGTAATGCAAATAATTACAAAGTGACTTAGCTTTAGTCATAAAAATACTCCTGGCACTGCAGTTGATGCCATCCTGTGAATTCGGTCCCTAAGGTTATGCTGATAAATTAGCAGCTGACATATTGTTCAGTCTGAGGGGGAGATATGAAGTACTTTGTGTTGCAGTAGAAACTGTTGAACTGCAGCTATTTTGCAAGAAGTGCATCAGAAAAAGCCACAGCTCTCACCTCTTTGCCTGCACTCCCGTGGGGAAGTAGCGGGAGCAGGAGATTCCATCCCAGGCGCAGTAGGGATCCCGGGCGAGGCAGCAGTCGGCGCAGGCTGTGCCATACATGTCACACTGGTGGAACTTCACTTGAGCTATGACTGACTCGGATCCCACATAGAGCTGTTGCTGCAAAAAGGACACAGTACAGGATTGCTAGAATGTCCACTAAAACTTCTCTTCCCAATGCAGCTATTAAAAATTTTTAGATTTATCATTGCTTGCTGGTTGTGCATCCAGCCTGTGACCTGAGGGAGGCAGAATTACTCTGTAGGAAAATATCTGATTACAGATTAAACTCTCCTACAGAAGAAAGAAGCACACAGAAGGTAAAATGAACAAGTTTATTTTGGCATTTCCTTGCTTCTGAAGTTTCACCTTTGTGTTTGAATGGGCAAGGGTTTATGTTTCTCTTTTCTTTGTTGAGATATTTTCCAGTGCCTCCCTCTTTACACTTGTCTGTCTAACTGATCTGCAAAAAAACCCCAACTTGACATGAAAGACTTCAAACAGAGTTCAAATATGCAAGGGTTATAAGCAAACTCAATTTTAAAATGGGAGTTTTCAAGTAACTTTAACTCTTGATGTGGCTATTTAGAATATGGTCACATATTTCCACACACAGTAGTGCTATGATTTCTGTAATCGCTCAGTGCACAGGAGATGGATAGATAGACAGACAGACAGTTAGATGGATATGCATTTTAATTTTTCCTTGTTGTTGTGCAACCTTTCCTTACAAGTTAACTGGTCACTATCTACTTCAATGTTTATTTGCAGGGTTTGGGTGGGTTTTTTTCAGTATTAGTGTTGACTGTTTGAATCTTTTGAGTTCACACAGATGTCCTTTTCAAATCAAAAGGCAGATAATCAATACAACTCTTCAGATGCTGGCACAATAAATTCAGAAGGGAATAGCCCGAATTTACAGGAATTTGAGAAAAAGTCTTGTTGCTGATGAATGTAAATTTTCTGAACACAGAAATATGCACTGTGCACTACCATAGAAACTGCATATACACAGCTCACTTCCACAGTTTTACCAGTCAGAAAAAGGATTCCTAAGCTGTGCTCATCCTAATGGCCAAACTTAGTGCATAATTCCTACTCTTCAACCAAGCTTTCAAAATCTGGTATTTTAAAATTACTTAAAGCTGGAAAATACTGACACCTTATTTAGTCTATCCTAAAATATAAATTTTAATCCAGATAGTCCATCCTTGTTCCTTATTATAGCTCTCATATCTCTTTAGCTCACAGAAATTTACCTTGCAGAGATGCCAGGGGAAGAAACTAGGAGAGGCTAGTAACATCAATGCTTGAAAGATTTTTCTGGTGAGATAAACCAGATGATTAGTAGCAGGAACTCAATCTGCCAACTGGAATGAAGAGAAAACCTAGGATACTTGTTTGAGGGGAATTCTTTGTCTGCAAAGGCTTCAGCGTGTTTGTCCCAGAAGACATGAGCAACACTTCCAATGACACACACAAGATTTTCTCTTTCTCTTTCATCTTTTAGCAGGGGTAAAGACTTCTCTAAGTCTTGGTACATCAGAGGAGGGAAAAGAAACATCTGATATCTAGCCAACTGAACATCAAAGGACATTCTTTCCCAGTCTCTGCAGATAACTAGCTCAGCTCTGAAATGTGATATTTTATTGTACCATGAGTTGGTGAAGACTGGTCAGTGTCATAAGGACATGGAGACATAGGCAGCAAGGAGGTCTCCACAGGCTCAGTAACTCCAAGTTCAAAAGAGACCAGTTAAAATGCTCGAGGTACATTTATTTTTTTGACATATGATCAACTAAGTTATATTTCTGCTGATTTTAAAGACAAAACGCTTGGTGCCAACCCTGCCCCTAACACTTATTCTAGCATTTAATTTTCCTCAGTATCAGAAAACTGTATCCTATTTCAAGAATGAGTTTATCTACATTCAACAAGCTGATCTTGGTTATTTAATCTGATATTGTTTTGCCATCAATGTTTAAGAATCCTCATATACACAGAAGGAAGTTACTTCACAGTGTAAAATATATGTATGACTCTCTTGTTCTCTCTGTCTTCTCTTTGATATGTTGAAAAAGTTAAGCTACTTTTACTTCTCACAAGAAGTTTTTTTCTTCAACCACTGGATTGCTTTGGTGGCATTTTTACAGTTCTTTCCAGATTTTCCAGATATACCTTGAATTAGGAAACGTAGCAGCCCTCTTGGGGGATGGATGTAATGGAGGAATGTTACTTAAATTTTTATAATGTCCCCTTTTTACTCTTCCAACACAACTCTTTAACCATGACAACTCATTGAGAGTTAAAGGTAAGACAAACATCTGAAAGACAGCAAGTCTTTCTTCAAAAAATCACTTAGTGCAGTGTTAGACAATCTAGTCTTGAGAGCTGCTTTCAGAGTCCATGGCAAAAGATGGATGCTGGAATTCAAAATATTTAGACCCAAATACTCCTCTGAATTATCATCAGAGGACTTTTCTGCGTTACCTACAGGGAGAATGCAAATTGATCAGACATCAAAACTCAAATAATCTTTTGGGACACTCTCACACCTCCTAATAATGCAGTTTTCATTCTTTGTTACTTGTGTTTCACTGTGTTTATGTGCACCTACATTGCACCAGATGTCTAACATAATTGTTGGACATGTTTAACATTAAGATATAACTGTCCTCGGGTGTTTATCAGGCTCCATGCTGAGATGATATGATGATATGATATGGATGAGAATCTACCCACAAGAGTAATAAATTGGACGTTTATATCTGCGGAAATATGCAGAAACCCAAAAGGACTCATATCCAAACAGCCCTGCAGGGCAACTGGTTATGTGGGAGAGCCAGCAAGGCTCTTTTTTGCACTGACTTCCTCATGGGGCTGAAGCCTGCCTGCATTTATCAACAAATAAGTTTTCTGTGAATTGCCATATTCACCAAGCTAATCTCTACTGTGATTAGTATGACAGTAACTTATGAAACAGATTGGTATTTTCTTGCTTTGATATGCGTGATATTGTGAACTGAGGATATTCAACACTGGAATTTAAATGTATAAATGTGTTGTAAAGGAACGGAGTATATAACCATAAGTTCATATTACAGAAGGATTACATGTATCCCACCAGATCTCGTTACAGATGGCGTACATCTGCCTATTTATCTGTGCATCTACCTCTATGCAGTTTGCAGCTTCCTTACATTTGAGTCACTGTCATCACATTTCAAACTTGTAAAGTACTTACCCTTTTTGAAGAGATTTCCATAGAAATAATAGGAACTGGCATCTAAAAAATAGGAAATATTTGGTTGCTTAGAAAAAATATTTTCTTTTTGCTACGACAATAAATCAGGTAAAATAGGATTGATGTTTCCTTATTACATTCAGCTTTGCTAGATACTTTGACTTTCTTAAAGAAAGATGTGAAAAAATTGTGACTTTCAGAAGTATTGCTTTAAAACAGTTTATTTAGAAACAACCAGCCAACACTTAATTCAGGATTATCAGAGCTACAGGAGCACTACAATTTCCCTGTCAAACATGACGTTAGCGCTTGCCACCACTGAATCTCTTTTGTCCTTCTTGAGAGTGATAAGTGGAGTGCTCTTTATAACAAAACATTCATTGAAGATAAGATAAAAATAGCAGGAATTCCTTCTTTTACCATTGTCCTCTCTGCCCTCTGCTCAGATTTCTTGGAGCAATATATAGCCCCTCATAGTTCTGTTGAAAACCAGCTTTATCAAGAATGGCAAATTCTGCGATTTTCCTCCCAGACAAGAAGTCAATAGCTTCACTGCCTAAATTCAGGTATCAGATTTAAATGTCTTACTTTTGATATTAGATTTTCCCTATGGTTTGAAGCAGGTTAACCCCCTGCTTTATGTGGCCCACACGACATGATGAGAAAACTCAATAAGAGAATTTTATTAGATTAGCTTTGTCACGTGCCAAACACTGAGCTTTAGTCATAGGTTATTCTTTAGCAGAATGGAGTTCTGCCTCACCAGGACTCAGATTTGCCCACTGTAGAGACAGATTAAGTGATTCATTCTTTCTGAGGATTAGGCTTTTTCTATCTGGACCTCATTTAAGTTTCCAAGATTGTAGTAGGCACATTTTTATGTGTGCAGTTATACTCTTTTAATTACTTAATTGGAAATGAGGGAAACTTAAACAAAATGCAATAAGTTTCTAATTAAAAGTCAGACCACAATGTCCAAACACATAAATAGAAAGGCAGTGGTCATGATTTACTTCAATATGCTTTGGTACTTAGGCCATTAGAAAAACGTCATTTGAAAATGAAGGTTTCCTGTCACAAAATTGTTAGATGATTACAAAATGTCTTGCACATAGGTATCACATATTTGACTATCCTCAGATTTTTTTAGACATTTTAATCTGCAGAAAATTCAGGAATTGCATTTATACTTCATATACAGCACAGTTCACCTTGAATACTTGCAGCTCTTCAAGAATCACTTCTTCCATTGATTCTGTCTCTTGATTGTAAATTGTTATGACTTTTAACACAATGCCATTATCTGGAAATAAATTTAAAACAAAACAAAACAAAAGGTTATGATTGGTTGAAACATTTATCTGGTCTTCAAATACCTGAAATCACTTCTTCAAATTGATAATGGATTGAAATTTATAAATATGAAAAGGTAGTTGCATGTTGCTGTCATTGATGAAGATTCTTACTCTTAGAAAATGAAATATATGACAATTTGTCCCTGGCAAAGAAGAGTCAACTTAGACATTTGTAAGATACATAATTAATTGTATTTTTCAAATGCTGGGTCATAGCCCCTTGTGAACAGCAAAAGGATCACAGAGGCCAACCATATTTCTGAAAAAGAAATGGGAGTAGGTGGAAGCCTAGCACATTGAGGCAAGCAAGTGTAAAGTAGCTTTAATTATAGGATCTGAAAATTTACATTCGATAGGAAACTGCTAATATCCTTAATTGTTCATAGCAGCTCCCTTCCCCCAGGGAAGAGTGCAGAAATGTTCAGGGGTTCATTGCGCACAATTCTCACCCTCCTCTAGGGAAACATCAGGCTGCTGTTGAGCTGAAAGTGTTAGTCAGAGGGAGATGAACCAAAATATAAGATGCACATTCAAAAAGACTAAGGCACATTTGATTTAGATTTATCAACCTCTCTGTCCCTGCAACTCTTGCAGGAAATTAAAACACACAAATAACATCTGGTCTTCCACCACTTTGATTTTGCCTTGCTGGCTATTAATAGAAAAAAGCCTTGCTGTCCTTAATCTGAAAATCTGTCATCAACAATGGCAAATATCACTTCCTTTCTTATGTTACTTTCAGTCACCTTTGATTTACAGGGGAAATATTAAGCAGGGAAGCACTGGGGAAAATGTTCAGCAGAAGATCAAAGGGTGAAACAAAAAAAGGAACCATTAAACTGGGGTCATACAGAATTTTTCAAAGAGAATATGCAATCAAAGGCAACCATTTTGTAGTGGAACAGTGAAAAGAATTTGTATTCCGAGCTCTGATTTTCATAAGTAAGTCTGTCTTCAAATCCTGCTGACAGACACGTGAAAGCTGTGATATTCAGACCTCGCCTTTGATGAATCTTTCTAACCTGCATGGCTACCCTAAGGAAACTTGTTCAGCTGTAAGATGCTGCTTACTTATGTTACACAGCAGGAATCTGAATGGGATCAAAAAATATATATCAACCCTTTCTAACATTATATTGCCCAAAGACGCAATGAGTTTTCTGATGGGAGCTTTGCCAGAGTAGAGATGGCAGGTTTCATTTCAGAGCTTCTAAAACCCAAATTCTTTTGCAGGAATTTCTTGTCACCTGAGATCAGACAACTTGAGAACACCAGGCAACTGCTGGGTGCCAATCCAGCACAGCTGTAAAGCACGCACACCTAAGCCCCTTTGGATTCAACTTTGCTGAACAGAAGACTTGTGTACAAGAATATTTGATGCCATCTCAATCAGAAATACAAGTAGAAAATATGAAGAATGTAGGACTGATTGTAAAATCTGCTGTACAGAAATAAGTGACACAAGTGTTTTACAAACCACAGTAAGTCCATTACCAAGACCATACTGAGGCCATTTAGAACCCAGAAAACAGAACTAATATAAACAAGACTTTGTTATTTTATGAACACACTTTTTTTGAATGTTCTCAATACTGAAATGTACTTATCAGAGGAATTTCATTAGTAAAAAGAATTCTCTGGAACTGCTTTCCTAGACAAAATGGTCAAAATGATTTGTGATACCACTCCTGTTGTTAAGTTGATTAAATGTGAATGTAAGAATCCTTGGATTTTTTCCAGACAGATTAAATGTGACTAAAGTCTTGTCTAGTTCCAGTCTTTCCTCCTATTTTTTAAGTTTTTATTTTTCAAATATCATTAGGGTATCTATTTTTTGTCTGCTTTCTTAGACTTACTGCAGGTATGTGTTGTATTTTACCTTAATTGTATTTGTTAAGAAGATGTCTTAAAATTCTTCTTAAACAAGCTCTCTATATTTTAATAAAATGGCACTGAAGAAAGACAAGAAAACTTGGCAGGAAACTTCTGCCAGTTTTTTGGTTTCTTTTTTTTTTTTAAATTGGGCATTGCCTCCTTCCTTCCTTGAGCTGTGCTGTAAACCAAATCTGGAAGCTGGCAGTTTCTTTTTAATGGTATCAGCTAGACTTGTTGTCTCCAGAACTGGGGAAAAGAAACTGTGGAATAAAGCCAATAACTTGAACTGATATTTTTGGACATCATATCTCCTTTGTTTCTCTCAGGTCTCCAGGTCTCAACTCAGATACATGACTGTGTACTGAAGTTTAAAAAAAAAAGTCCAGTTGTTCTGCAATTTATTTTAATGTCCTTGTTTGAAAAAAAAGAAATTTAAACGAAATCCTCTACTTGTTTCTCTTGCTAGTCTTTCAATGTTTCCCTACCATTATTTTCCTATATAACGTTAGCATCACAGTGAAGCACGTTTAGAATAACTAGCATCCTCTCTAATGTGAAGACTGGCACAGGCATGAAAAGAAAAATTGTCAAAAAGGAATGTTACATTGATTTGTTTCATCCTGGAGGAAAAAAAAAAAAAAAACAACCAAACAACTTACGAAACTGTAAACGCAAAAATTCTTTCTTGCTTTCTTTATTTACCTGTGCCAATGAACAAAACATCATATTGCCCATCTTCAGCTTCCACTCTGTCCACTGCTATTTGTTTGAGATTGTACTTTCCATCTGTTTTAACTAGTATTGGTCTCTTATGAACAGGCCTGATGGGCTGATACATCAGTGGATGACTCCTGGCAAAGTGGACAGCTTCATCAGGATAGTCTTTAGTGGTAGTGTACAGCCCACCGTTCACCTTGCTGGCACACTGCAGAAACACAGAACAAAGGTTATCCGGAACGTTTGCCCAAGAAATTGTCAGAAGTGGGTCTTGTTTTCAGGGATAAAGACAAGTCTACAGAAAACCTGGCCTAAAAACAAGCACAGAAGACCTCAGCAGGAATCGGGACAGTGAACTCTGTACTTTATGCATGTGTGGATTACTGATCACAAGAAGAAAGGAGATGCTGAACAGTGCCTTGGCATTGTCATGTTTAGAACGAAGGAGTTCCGCTCTCTTTGGCATACTAAGAGCAGAATAAAGAGCAACACTTTTATTTTGGCAAAAGCCATAGTGCTTATGTCTTCCCCAAGTTCATATTGAAGATATAATCAAAATGGCCATTGACAGAGTAAGAAGAAAGGGGTTTCCTGTCCCAGTAGAGACACATCCATGCAAAGTCAGCAGAGCACTAATGCTTGAAATCAATCTCTAGTCTTATTATTTTTTGATTGCAAAATATATTACCATAAGAAATTGGGCACATTTAAAAATTATGCCATCAGCAGCAGTAACTCTTGATTTCAGGCATTCTAACAGTATTGTGTTTGATTCTAATTCCTGACTCTCAATGACAGTATTATATATCACAGTTTAGCTTCAAATAACAATGTTTGCATTGATCAACCTTCCAGTTTGCAATGCAAATAAACTTTATGTCAATGACTGATTAAAAGTGGCTTACTCCTTCAGTCAAATGTGCAATTAGAGATAATTTAATGTGTTAAAGAGAGAAGTAATTTTAGGATGTTTTGTGAAGAAGATAGTGTTTCCCAACTGAACACAGATTCTACATTTCCAATTTGTTTCATGATGTCTAATTGAAACCATTTATGATCAAGCTGGAAATACCTCAGTAACCATTTACTTTCTCCAAATATTCATAAGACAGTGCGGTTTTAAGAAGCATTTCAAGCAAAGCCACAGTAGCAGCCTTTCTCTATTTAAATTGGATTTTTCAATCAATAAAACGAAATAAAATACTCCTTATGTTTACTGGAAACAGTAATTTTAAACTTGTGGTTAGCTGTAATCGACAATAACAAACTCCTGCACTTGTCAACTGGGGCAATGTTTGTTTCCACTTCTTGGGCTTAGCTACAGGAAAGTATTTGTTCAGTGTTGACTTAAAAGTAATTGTCTAATCAACCTAGTGATAGAATTTCACCACCTGTTTACAATAAAGAGACAGAGCTGGAGCATGAAGACAGCCTAAGCCTCTGCTTCTCATGCACTGCACAGCATATCAAGCGAATAGGCATTGCCAGGTTCCCTTTGCAAAGTTTTAGTCCTGGAGAGATTTAATAAAAATAATCATTCACAGGCTTTTAATTTTAATTAAATAAAATCAAGCAGTCTAGAAAGGAAACAGTAGATGCAGCCATCTCTGAAGTCTATCAACACCACTTTTGATGTAACTGATGTAATTTCCAGAAGTAACACAGCCTAAATGAACTAAAAGAACCAGCAGAGATTATGGCAGAGAATTGTGGAGTCTGTCAGAACCTGTGTGACTCTTAATAGTGGCTTTCTGTTTATTTAGCTTTAAGCTCTACTCTCATTCCTTATAGACTTATTCTTTACTCATTCAATACCTAAAACCAATGAGAGCTGACTCTCAGGCATGCTCAATAGTAGGTTATTTTTGGCCTCTTGTCACTGTCACTCCTGTAATGGGAAAGGTAGTGGGATTCAGTTTACCAATATCCTGCACATCCTTTGGAGTGTAAAACCTAACACTAGGCTACAGTGCAAAACACACTTTCTCTTCATGCTACTGGATAAACATTGAAAAGACCTCTAAACTCTTCCCTAAATGAGTAGCTAAACAAGAATCAATTAATGCTCTGTTAGTTGGGAGAGCCACCTACTTCAGCCTCTGATGTGCTCTGCAACATATAAAGAGAAACATGATTAAATCTATTAGCACCCAGCAGAGACCTGTTTGCTGATAATTTGTTCCATGATATTGGGAAATCACTTGCACTCTTCTGCTGCTTTTTCAGCTCCTATACCGTGCCTTTTGGAGAGGTGGTAGTTTACTTTGAGTCAAATGTGGCCGAGGAATAGAAGCATCGAAAGCGAGTGGAACTTAGGGCAGCCTTTCTATAAATCACTGTCAATCTTGCTGAAGTGCTGGCTCAGTGTTCTCTCCTTCTTGCCAAAAAGACACCATTTAATCTTCAGTGGTAGGAGATATCAATGTAATAACTGCAGTCATTAATACTGAATCCATGCCTGTGTTTAATGCTAGTCCAAATAACATATGTGAGGTGTTCTACTGCCTGGTAAAAAATGAACACCTCTTAAAGAACTTGGATCATAAAATATTTGCAAGATATACAGCCATTCTGCAATCCATGCATGGTACTGTCTCATTATTTGGTAAAACTTCAAAACCCGTACATATGCTATACAAGACATCAAATATGAAACCAATAATTCCTTTGAATTCAACCATTTTTCCCAAAACGTGATCATTTACTTATCTGATTTTCTATCCTGACTCAATACAAATGACTTCAACTGATCAAACTTCAAATATCTTTTGGTTTGGTCAAACAAACCAAAAGATATTTGGTATTGATGTCAGCAATGCTACAGGGGTAAGCTCATTGGCCATAATCGTCAAAACATATTCATTATGTTTAAATCCTAGATAATCTCTTTTTTTGAGCATCTGCTTTTACATTTTGACTTATGTCTGTAATCCCAAGAGAAGTAGAGAAAAACATAATTATAAAATGATTAATTTAAAATGAGAAAGGACACGCATTTGAAATCATACTACAGGGAGAAAGGCTGCACTGGAATGGAGTAGATAAGCAAATAGGTCTTTTCAACTCTCATTCCTGAGATTCAGTGATAAAGGAATTGTATACAATGCTTATTTATGCAAATGATTGCTTTTAGTATAAAAAGGAATGTTGATTCAGTTAGCAAAGGGGAAACAGCACCGAAAGGAATGTCCGCCTACAGTTTCTTTCACCTTTAAGCTCAAGAGAGTGAGTCCCTAGCCTGAGAGGAGATTAAGAGGTGACGTGTGAAAACTGGGGGGGAATTCAGCCAAACAGCTGCTAGAAATGTCTTCTCTCAGAGTTAGAAATCTGCCTAAAGCTGCCATGACAAGGGGCAGACCTTCATGAGTGTAAACAAGAGCAGCTTTGCAGCGCATCACAACTGCCATGGGTGGGTAGGTAGTTGTAATCCCTAAACGTACTGGGGGGGAAAAAAAAAATCCTGGATGTTGTGCTTCCCTGAGTTAGCCTGACATTGCCAGGTCAGGGATTCTGCTGGAGGCCCTGGTTGTGCTGTTCTGTGAGGTGGTGATGGGCCCTGCAATGCAAAGGGCATCTTCTACCTGCACCCGTGCGTGCCCTCCTCACCCCTCGAGTGGGGATGTGAGAGCCCTGGCACAGGAACTGCAGAAAAACCTAAAAAGAGACTGAAACAAGGGCTTGAGGTGTAGATTACTTGTGATGCCCTTGAGAAATCAACGCAGAAATTAGGAATTCCTTGTGGAAGATAATTACTTAAGTCATGAGTTTGTGATTTCCTCTAGAAATCTGAGTGCCTGACAGGAACAACTCTCTACATGACAGCACCTCTATATTTGCTGAGCGCTCACTGCAATGACTCCCATTTAATTGCATTTTCAAAATATGTCTTGTTTCTTTCCTTCAATTAATATCCATTGAGGAAAAAAAAAAAATCTGTTTATAAAGAAACTTGTGTGAAAATTAACAAAAAATAGACTTGTTGTTTTAATATTTTTATATTCTTTTTAAAGGATACAGAACAAGAATGTTGATAAGATCAGGAACTTGATTGAAGGGGAGTAAAATCCCCCTCTGTGATGTCTGAATGGAAATCTGTAAATTGTGAGAGTTCTAGACCATTGCTTCCAGAAAGAAACAATCTTGAGTGAAGGACTTTGAATGATGGAGAATTTGCTTCTTATCTACAAATGCATTTATTCTGATCAGTTACTTTTATTAAAATTTGTCTTGTTTCTATCCTGTGCATTGATCTAAATTACAGTAGTATTCAAATTTGATCTTTTTTTGGAAATGAGGTGGAAAAAAAGAACCAGAACCACCTGACCTTGAGACAGCAGATTTTCTTGTTTTGTTCTTTTTTCTTCCTTTAACACTTGTTAAATATCCTGGTTTCAGCATTCAAAGGAAAGAAAATGAGGTTCCTTCACAGGTTACGCACCACTGTTTCTGAATGCAGCATCTATTCCATCTCCTAGTGCTACATCTTTCTATCCCTTTTGCCTGGGGTCCTAATTTTGGAACCTTAGGACCTTTACACAAAGTTGATAAATTCATGTCCCAACAGAATTTTGAAAAATCTTATTTCCTTAATCCCACTATTTTCCTTTGGGAAGTGTACGGTTCTAGTTCTTGGTTAAACCTATTGCTGAGCCATTCCACACTTTACCAGAAATACTGGAGTATGTAGATATTCAAAGGAATATATCCTGGACTGTGAAGTCAGGAAGATTTGTATATTAGCAGCAGTCTGCTTCTCCTTCTGAAATCATTTATGTAGCAATGAAAATAGATTGTACTTACTGAACCAGGTCTAGGATAAGGTACTTTTCTTTCATAGAGAGCCCAGTGGTACTCAGGTCCTTCTTTATGAGCATATGGTCCATTGAAAGCTGCTCGGACACTTGCCATGTGGTAAACACATATAGCATATCCTCTAAATATATTGCTATGAAGGAAAATTTTGAGACATTATTAAAGCAATATGTCACATTCTGTCCATATAATACTGGCATTATTGTGTAGTTAAAAATAAGTCACATTTCAACAGTATTCATGGCGAAAACACTACTTATTCTTTCCTATATGCTTTTCTTCTAAGTACTGCATCCAATGTTCTTTAATGTGTTTATATTCATAGCATTTCTCCAAGGAAGCTCTGTGTTGTTATGCCAAAATTTGATGATGGTGTATACAAACTCTAAATTACTTGTTTAGAAACACAGAGGAAGCACAACAGACTGAACTCAGGTCCTGTATGTCTTTGATTAGTGACATAAACAGTTAATAATTTTTCTTTCTAACATTTTTCCTACTGTTTTTGCTTGGAAAGATGGGAACCAACCAATGCTGACTAAAACAAACAGTCCTAAAGTGAGTCTTTTTTGTATTGAATGAGAATGTTGGTTGGCGTTATCAGTTAAATCAGTAAATCACTTTATGTAGATCAATCCAGATAAAAGTTCCTATTTTATTTTTAAATTTTATTTTGTTCCAGAAAGGCAATTTTTTTTTTTTTTTTAAAGAAACAATGGTGCTGTCTACAGAGAAATTATATCTGAAGACTGCAGCAGAAGGTGATCCAGATAATTTTAGTTATGTGCCCACCCTTCTTTACTGGCATGGAAAGCCAGTAGCAAATGTCAGGTGTCTGCATCCCTAGAGGAGCAGATCTGCCTTTCGTTATTAAAAAAAAAAAAAAAAAACATAAATCAGGAGAAAGTGGAAAAAGCAGAGGAGCTCTTTTTTAACATTTACATCCTAAACCAACAGTTGGATTTCCAAGCTGATTGTACTGTGTGCTCACACTTGAACTAGGCTGCAGTGGAAAAGGAAAAGAAGGCCACCAGCAACACCACAGCTGGTGCTTTAGGCTCCACTGAGAAGTTAGAAGGAATTTAAGCTGCTATCTACTTAACCTTGAATTACAGTGGCGCTCTTAAAGGAAGACGCGTGGCTCTGAGATGCTGTTCTTATAAGCATACAGGAGTCCACATACTTTGACACAGGAAATCGTCAAGCTGCAAAACATTTAATTAATTTATGATTCAGAGATACTGAATCACTGAATGAGATTTCAAGCCCCTGAGTTTTATAGAGCAGTTTTCACATTAACAAGGAAGCCCATTGTGAACAGAACTGAGATTAAACTGTTTACTATGTATTTGATAAGGGATATATATCCTGCAACTTCTCTTCCTTTAATAGACTGTTCAAACATTCCTCTGTGGCTGCTCTTATTTTTTCTAGTTGTTTACCTTGTAGTGTTGAAGAGGCCAAATATCACTGGATTTTTATTATCACGAGTTTGCAGCAAAAACACATCCTCTGTAAAATTTAAATGCAATGTTATTGACAAACACCTACTTTTCTCAGCCCCCCCAAAAGAAAATTCATTGATAAGACCATAATCTCATTTTATTCATTTATTCCATTCAATTTTATGCAGATTTTAAAAGCAATCTTTAAAAACAATGCGATACATAAAGGAGTAACTGGTAGAGAACTCTGTACGTATAGAACTTCATTTTCATTGGAAACAACAGTAACAACCATTCCCTGATAATGAATAGAATATTTGACAGTAAAATGTGTTATCATGAAGGTACATGGTTTTTCCATGGTTTTAAGTTTGTTGCAGTCTAGAATATTTACCTAATTCATCAAAATGTGTATCAATTCCATTTCTCCCAGGCACAGAGCAAACTAGCCTGGTTTTCAAGAAAGTGGTCCATTTATTGACGAGCATTCGCTGGCCTCCCATATCATTCTGTGGAGAGAGAAACAAATGCCTACGGTAATTTGAATGAGTAAGTCTAGAAGCACAAACATCTCTGATGAATTAGCTGCTTATTGTATCTTCTAATGTCAAAAGCATCCATTTCAAACCACATGTCTATTACTAGTATTATTTCTCTGGAGTCAGTTTTCAAATAGGATTGCACAGATCAAGTCCAGCTCTCATTAAGGTCTGTGGTTTCATAAGAATTTTTTAATTCTGTACCTCATCTCTGGATAGTTTTAGCTATACAGCTGTTGTAAAGCTTTTTTTATTGCTCTTTTTTGCAAACTAGGTATACTAATGCTTTTTTTTATTGCTCATTTTTGCAAACTAGATATACTGAGTACATTACTGAAGTTTAGCTTTGCTTTAAGAGCTCAGTGCAGGGTTAGTTCAAAGTGTTTGGAAACTGAAGCCCTGAATCTATCTATAGAATTGGTGTAGTTGGGGCAAGTCTGAAGCAATTATTTACAAAACAATTTCTCAACAACTTTAAACATCACGTGCCTCACTGGTCTGTCTTGCCTTTTTCTTGCTCTTGCAACAGTTGGGACTTTCAAGAAAAGGGAGCACTTAGTAGTACCTTGCAATCAGGTTCTCTAACCTTTAGGTAACATCCTACAGTCTATGGCCTTATATTCAAGACCTGTGAAACTGGCTGCTGAAGGCTCTGCAAAACTCTCACAAACAGAGATCTGTTTCGTTCAGAAAGGTAGAAATATGCAGAATAGATGCCTCTGTGTTGCAAAACCTGTTACAGCTCAAATGAAAATGTAAAAGCTGGGGTAAAAAAGCCAGTTCTTGAAACATCAGCCAGCTATTTTTTGTATTCACTAAATCAAATCTGAATTGTGACATACAGCTGTGAAGTTAATGGCCAGATAACTTTTGGAGAAGTGGAAGAGAAAGGTCTGTGGGATTTTGGTTTAACCTATGGCTAGAGATAAGATTTCCAGGTGGATATTTTACAGAGTACAGGGAACTATTAAAATAATCTATTCAGGCACATATATTCAGAATGTAAGCCAAAGAATTCCACTCTGGATCTTGGTGCAGGCTGGAGTCCAGAAAGCCAAGTAGCTTTGTGAACATTAATGTCTGAGGCTACACTTTGGTATTTTGCATACATCAAATGTTTTTAAGTTATACATGAGTACTAAGGAAAGTTTAAGGGGCAGTATCCTGGTGAACACGTGACAAATACCATACATGGCAGTGACAGAAAATAATTAACTTGCAACTCGCTCTTTGCCCAATAATTTTAGGAAGGTATGCCCTACAGTTAGGAGGGTGAACACAAAGTTTTTTTTTGAGACAAAATCAGATGTTAAGAAATAACCTTCTCTTTCCTTCCTTTAATCAAGCAGATGTAGTCCCAGTGGGAACGGGAGAGCTCCTCTCATCAGCCTTATAGTTGTTGGCTATCAGAAAAGGAATATATGCAAAATTCATCGGTGTTTAGAGTGCACCAATATGGGCAGCTGGGAGATCATATGCTAACAGTGCTGCTCTCCAGCAGCTGCCTGAGATCTCCCTCCTGTGTGTGGGGCCAGGGAGCTAAAAAGAGATGTGATCAGCAGACCAGGAGTATGGCCTGAGTGGGAAATGGATAATCGAGCAGGGCATTAGAGGGAAGCAAAGTCTTTCCTCATGACCTTTCCACTCCTTCTGGTAAAACTTAAGTCTGTCTGTGATAATAATGTGCTGGAAAATTCATCATTTGTTCTAGTTTCCTATCTCTATAATCTTACTTAGTTGCTAAGAAGAGGAATGAGAGATGAAATGAAAATATTAATTAGCTATGATTTTTAAAGCACTCTGTAGGTGGTTAGCATTGCATCCTTCCTATCATTCTTGTAATAGAAAGAGGCTTTTAAAATTTACAGAAACACAGGTGTCTCAGTCCATGGCAGGGAGGTTGGAACTAATTGATACTTAGGGTCCCTTCCAATCCAAACCATTCTATGATTCTATGAAGAAATGAATTTGGCAGGGACATTTGGAGATTGTCTAGTCCCACTGTCCTGCTCAAAGTAAGTTACTGTGAGCTAGTTGCTCAGTTAATTGCTCAGGCCTGTGTCCAGTCAGGATTTGAACACCCCCAAGGATTGAGACTCTGGTCAACCTGTGTCAGTGTTCAATCACCTGGCAATAAAAAAAAAAAAAAAAGTTTTCTGACATCCTGATGAAATTTCATGTGTTTCTATCTGTGCCCATTGCCCCTTGCCCTATCCAGTTGTCTGATAGGAAATTTAACAACCCTGCATAAAGTTAATTCAGCCTTTATTGACAGAATAGGAAAACAAAAGAAAAATCAGGTGGGACTGATAGCTGGGCTGCTTTTGTCACCCAGAGTGTGAGGGGATATTGAGCCAGCTGTGACAGCTGCAGGAGGCCCTGGACCCACAGGCACTACAAGGGGTGATGGAGCCCTGATCTGAACTGGGCATGTGGATGGTAAGAGAGTCCTGTGGGCAGCTGCTACTCCTGTCACCACAGATCAGCACAAAGAGCAATGGACTTGAATAACAACCTTTCTGAACTTTGCCCACCTCTCTCAGCAAAATTCATCCTCAAGCCCAGATTTTGGGTAACTTGTGAATTTTAACACTCTTCAGTCTGTTTAGATGCAGGATTTTCATTCAGACCTATAACTTACTCTCACATGCACTAACAGATGCCATATCTGCCTGGGGGAGAAAGACCAAAGAAAGCAATGTGCTTATTTCTTCACTTAGCTGGGGAATCAGAGGAAGGATCTTACCGCACATACACGTCCCACTCTGGTATATATGGCATGAGTGCTTGTCTCAGCTTCTAAAGCTTTTTCAGTAAAGAAGAAATATACTTTGTTATCATCGTGGTCTTCATTGTCAGGAATCATGTATGAGCCAACGAATTTTGGTTCTTTAAAAAAAAACCAAAAATTGAGTCCAGTTATTAAAATATTGTCTTATTTTTTCAAGCCTTAAAATTAGCTGATAGCAACCAAAAAAAAAACTAGAGGTAAGGGATATGACAGTCAGAGAGTTACCTAAAGGCAATTGGGTGATAGAAATAGTAAAAAAAAAAAAATTTTTTTGGTGGATATCTATAGAACATGTGGAATGCATTAATGTTGAAGTATTTTTATACCTCCAGTTGGCAAATCAATATTCTTTGTATTTGTGCAAAAGACCATTTTCCAGTCCCATTCTCTGTAGTTTATATATTTCAATTTGAATTAGGCTAAAATCCGACACTAATATTTGCATAGCAATCTCTGATCCCATGCAAGCCAGAAATTGTTCAGTCATCTGAAACACCTCTGGTTTTAGCTCCTTGCCCTTCCCACACCTTTCAGGAGGCGCTCATTGTCAGGTTCAGTGCGAAGATGGGCCATGCGGTTCATGGTGCGAAACAGAGCAGCATCTCTTCCCCAGTAGTCACTGTAGAGACCAGTAAAAAGTTCACCACCTGCAGACCAGACATTAGAAAAACCAAAACGAGACATATTAAATTCATTACACGTGATAGGAACCACATTATGAACATGGCTCATTAGTATTTGCTCAAATTGATGGCAGAAGGCGAGTCAGTAGTTTAATGCACTCTGAAGTGCACATGGGCATCATTCCTACCAGCAGTGCAGAATTTGCAATTGGAGCGGCATGAGGACAAGAACTTTAAATTTCATGAGTCATGGTCTCATTTTCAAAACTGACTTGACAAGACAGATTCACACATGGAACATGAAAGTGTTACATTAACATCTGCCCACATCTGCCACAACATTGCCACAACAGGCACCTCAGTTTAAAGATATCCCTGTAGTTCAGTCAGTGCCTGGTCCTAGGAACCATGAGTTGGTACTTAAGTCTTCACCAGTGCAAAGACTCTGACCAGTGATTTGCTGCTGAGAAGCTCCAGTTGGGCCCTGGTCTTGCTAATGAGAAGCAGCAAATCGCCTGGTTTTGAACAGGAAGGGACATGGCAGGTTTATGAGGAGCTAGAAATAACAGAAGTCAGAAAATGGGACAAAAATGCAGTTTTCAGAGAACACAGTGCTAAGGATAAGAATAGTGTTAGCTACACCCAACAACTGATTTGGGCTATACTGTGTGGTTACAGCTCAAGGCTAAATCATAACTGAATCCACAGACTGGAACTCAAACATAGGAGTCTTTCCTGAGCATAATTATGAAATCTAGCTCTGTGGAAAACATGCCTGAAAATAGAGTCACACTCAAAACACCAGAGGGCTGGATGCAGTTATCTCCCCAGCTGGAGAGACAAGAAGCAGTACCTGCTACCTTAGAAATTATTCCTATAAAAAGCACAAGTTATATTAGGCTGAGGGGGTTTTCCAGTCAGCCTACTGGAGCTGTTCCACTTCATCTGGAATAACTACAGTTTGGGAATAACTTTCTGGCTGAGGGGCTTCCATGTTCAGTGGACAGAAGAAAAGGGAGTATTTTCCTCTGGTCCAACAATAACTTGTTTTCATAGCATTGAAATATTCACCAGCATAGGGACAGAACTTGAGATTTCATCCATCTTCCACAAGTGGTGATGAATATTTCTTGAAAAATTTATGGAAACAGGAACTGGGTCTCATTTTCAAAGGATTTAGATGATATTCACAAATTAAGCAAACATCAGAAAATTTAGAAATACTACACTGATTAACAGAAACTGTTGAAAATATAGATGTATATAGGTACAATTTGATATGTTCAAATATCAGACCTATCTCTGACCCATCTAAAATAGTGATATTAGATATATTCTACCTTGGTAAAATACCATCAATAATTCTACCTTTCAGTTATGTATGGACACTATTTCCCTTAACTGACCAAGCGTTAATAATAACATATTTCATATCCTCATGGGCTTGGATTAGAAATTTTTTAGGCCCAGTTTAAGAAGCAGGTAGCTGTTGTCACTAGGTGGCATCCTTATGCTAGAAAATAACACAGAAGGAAATAAACTGCACAAGGAGAGGGAAATAAATTATTTCCAGTTTGAGGCTAATCTGAATGGAGGCTTCAGTGACACAGCTTCCTGTGGTCTAATCAAAATAAACATGACTGATACATCCAAATAACATTTGCAGGCATTTATTAAAGATTATAGCAGAAAGCAAGAATTTTGTTTGCAGGCCTCCCTCAAAGTGTGAAATTTGTTTCTTTCAGGAGAAACATATGAATTGAATGGTAGCATAGTTGTGAATGATTCTTCTGAAAAGTTAATAGTTTGGCAGCTGGGGCTGGTTCAGACACCTCTGTTGAGTCAGAGCTGAGCATAGCTTTGCCTTAGGCTTCATCTTAAACAGAATGGATATTGCCCTGGAAAAATACATGGTCACGATTTAGTGTAAAATATTGGCAAGTGAAGTAAAAAGTAAGTATAAATTACAGCATCTGCAGAAGTTAAGGCTGCCCAAAACAAATAGAAAACTTTATTTTTAAAACAGCACAGAGCTGCTTAAATCATAGAATTTGCCAGTGTCTTTATAATGTTCCAAAGAATCTTCATAACCCTAAGTAATGTTACATTAGTACATATCCCCCTTTGGGAATTCTGTTGGAAAATTATATCAGATTGGCTGGTATTCTTTTTAGTTTTGGTGACGTGTAATGCAAAATGGGATATTTTATCTTTTCAACACTACAGTGAATCTTGGAAAATGCATAAGCATAGGGTAAATGATTGGTCACATACTGCCAAAGATCAGGATTGACATCTGTAAGTCCAGATGTTCAGAAGTTTGGGTATGAAGTCTATTCCTTCTGTTTGACATAGGTATAAAATGTTGGTATAAATAACTAACCTGTTTGTATGGCGTTCTACCATATAGTGAAGAAGTTATCACTGATAACCTGTGACATCCTAGGGGCAGAAAATGGAAGTTCCAGTCCTGGATCAGTATTATTCCATGAAAGATATTTTACAGATAGAAAAATTAAATCTGATTTTTACCCTGAACTGTTACTAAACTAAATATAAGTATCATGTGTGAGCAGACAGGTCACTTCACCTAAGAACAACAATGGGACAGTACTAACAAGTGTGACTGTCAAATAGTACAAAAACATTCAACATAATTCTGAAATATTTTGGACTTTTGACACTAAAAGGACCTTCTCTTGTCCTTTTCAACAGTCTTTTGTTTAAATGCAAGTTACAAATTTTGAACACTGCTAGGTTTTTACAGGTGCTGACCAATTCCAGATTTAGAGACAACCCAAGATTGATGTTTAAAAAATTCTGGAAAGATTTCTACTCTTTTCTCCTCAATTGAAAAGCTACTATTACATTTCGACTCACTCCTGTCTTGGTAGGAGAGCTTCATACTGCTGCACATCACATTGATTAACCTCTACCTTCCAGTGAAAATCAGCTGAGTAACTTCGGAGACCTTCACTACCCCTCCCCTCTTCCAGTCTAACCTCAGCTTCACGTGTATTTGACAAATTAATTGATAAAATTAAAGTTTTGACACAGCCTGGTTAATCATGTTGTAAAAAGAATAAAAAGTTTCTTCTTTCCTTATTTAAGCAAACAAAAAACTTCTATGGACCTAAAAGACCAGTTTTAGCTCAAGTGACACACACACACTTTTTAGCTAGCATTCTTTTCAAGCAAGCAAATACATAAAAGTTCAACAATGACCATTTAAAAATACCTTTATTTTTTCCCTTTTCTCAAAGCAAAGTATCAACAAATTAAAATGAAAACTTTTCTTCTAAATCCTTCAAAATTCCTAGGTGACAACCCCAAAGCAAAACAGATTGAAGCATTTAAACTAAATTACTTGAACAAAAGATTTCTATAAATAGGCTGCTACCACCTTAAAGGTGGCATGTTTTGTGTACCTTCTTCAAATTGAAAGGTAATGCAAACACAACTATTATTCATCAGCAGTCTTTTTTGCGTAAAATGGAAAATTCACGTTATGAACAAAGGATTAGAATGTAATGAGTAGAACATAAGCTGCACCTTTCATGCATTTCTTTGACTGTCAGTCAATTATTACTCACATGACAACTAAAATCAGAAGACTAATTCACATTTTAGCAAATTATACTTTTGGCAGTATGAAAACAGCAAATTGCAAAAAACCCCCAAAACTATTGTTTAACTGGTAAACTAATACCTCTATATATTTGAATTTTCCATCACTCAAGAATTTTGTCCTTTGTTTTGAGAGAAAATATATTTTTGTCTAGAGTAAAAGAAAAGACACAAATACCTAACTTTTAAAACTATTAAAGCAGAAAATCTTTTTGGAATGGATTCCCTGGATATTAACCTATTCAGATGTAGTTTAGGTTTTTCACCATTTGCTTCTGATATATTGCAGGTAAGAATACATGGATATAAACTAATTTCTCAGCTTTCAAGAGCTAGTGTGGTCTAAGTTAATCAGTGTGCATGATCTGGTATTAAAAATAGTTGTGGCTATTGAAAGCAGATGGGGGAATTCATTAAGAATAAAAGTCCAAAAGTTTTATATACCGTTGAGCTAAACATAAACATTTTATTCAGCCCATCTGCCAACTTCCAACTTCAATTCTGTTTCCTGATGCTGGCAATAAATTAATTGATTGTTCATATATAGAGGAATTCATCACAAGCTACTTCACCAGTGGGTCAGATAACGTACAATAATGCTTACAACAGCACAGATATTTCATTTTAAAGCCAAGTCATGAACCGTTATTTTCTTGAAGTGTCATGAACCGTTGTTTTCTTGAAGTGGATATTTTAACTCTTGTGTTGAAATACATGAAAAGATGCAGAGCAAGGTATTATCTTTCTTCCTAAATGAATCCAGCTAAATCTGGTTATAGTTAGTTATGGTGCAGATGATCTTTCAAGATCAAGATTTTAAAAGCTCTTAAACTTTTATGAGAGGTGTGTAGAGTTTCTTGTTAGCCTAATCCTCACTAACAGTCAATGGCCATGTTGGTGTAGGTGCTGTGTTAATGTGAGGGGCAGGTTTTGAATAATTTCCTTAAGAGGAAGGAGGTGCTGGGGTGTGCTTTGCTAACAGATTTGCATAAAACCTTTTCAATGACATGTACATTGGCTGAACCTGCGTTAGAGAGTGGAGATAATTTCAGGGTGCACCCTCCAAGATCATGCTGACTTCATACAAGGAGCAGATTTCACTTTCTAGAAAATTGAAGTGCATGAAGAAGAATTAAACCTCCAAGCATTGGAGGAAAGACTGGAAGACCAGTCCTGGAGGGTGCATAATGCAGTTATAATCTCTTGTCACGGGGTAATGGCCATCAGGAGCTGAATTCAGTGCTTGTCTGAATGACAGAACATCCCTTCCTTCAGGGTGCATACGTCATTAGAAGCCTGTCTCATTTTCAAATGTCAGTGAAAAGATTCTTTAATATACACTGAGATTGCATCTAGGTCTTCTACCCTTATCAACTGGCTACCTGCAGAGATAAAGTATATACATCCTGGAGTCTGTGGCGCAGCATTTTATTCTGTGAACTCTGTGTCTCTGGATAGTGGAAGTGGGTAGAATAAAATAGTATATATGGAAATTCAAACTTCCTGAAGATATTCTTCCTAAATGTGGGAACTGCTTAACTCCAATAGTTAAAAATATAAAATAATAAATAAAATAATAAAATCTTTGAATAATTTTGTTAAGCTTTTAAAATATCATTTCATTATAACTTGAAATTATAGAATTTCCTAAAGGGTGGTAAGAAAAACAGCCTCTAAATACTATGTAAGTTTTGATGAAGAGGTGAAAGTTTTTCAGTGTATCCGTGAGCTGATAAAAATATTATTTTCAGCTGTTAATCTGCTATGTTACAGAGTTAGCTTTGTCAGATTAATTTTATAAGTCTTTGTCAGTGGGCCTCCAAGACTCTAGTCAGCCTTTATCAGGGTAGGGCTCATTTAATTGTTTTCTCCTTCAGATAAAAATATGAGGATCCATAGGACCTCCCATAATTCAGGCAAATTCTTAAAGTGCTCAGTGGGACAATCTGGCTTCCATTGAAGCAAATAAAATTCACATTGATCTCACAGTAGCAACATGATCAGGTTAATTTATTTACTTAGTTCTATCTGAGGAAAAGTTGAGAAGGACTTCAAGATTAGACCATGAAGTTTCAGGCCTACAGCAAATTCCATGGGATGAATCTTTGTTCCCAGGCTAAGCTGAGACTGGAACATATCAAAAACTGTAGAAACGATTTAGAAGTAAGGGTGGGATAAAAGTGTGACAATCTGTGCTTCATGGATTTTGGAAGGTCAGATAAAATACAGCATGTTTTTCTGATTCTTCTGTGACTTCTTAACCCACTAACTTTTAAGAATTAGAACTCTAATTTAATTTTTTTTTTAATACAATGAAGAAAATTTTGATGAATTGCTGCAATGTGAAAGATTTGGCACTACTTCTGAGGATTCTTCTTGTAATTAATTTGTAAAGAAACAAATATTAATGTAAAGGAAGAAATAAAGCTAGCATGTAAAAATACATCTGTCACTCACGATCAATGCTTCATCACCACCATGGATGAGCCATACCATTGTAGTTAATCACTAGAGAATTTAGTTGTCTGATTTTAAGATGCAGATACAAATGTAATATCAAAAGGGCCTTAAAATCCTCTTTTTTATCTCCGAAAAGTAGAAAATTTATTTAATCTTTAGCCTCTTTTTTCTAGCTCTTTCTTTTAATGAATATTCCCTTTGAATACTCAGTTTTTGTTTATGTTTTCTAAATCCAGAAATCATTGTGCTACTCCCTAACTCCATCTAGCTTTTATCCTTTACCTGCTGTTCCAGGCTATTTTTAGTCAATGTGTCAATAGTGCCAAGACTGTCTTTGCTTCATCTCACAAAATGTTTTAAGAAAACATTTTTGAGGAAAACCCATATGGTTTGCTAAATCACAACTTCAAAGATCCCGGTCCTACAGTGATACACTTCCCAGCAAAGCATAGAGCAGCACTATCTCAGCACAACTTCCTGGCACTGCAGGACTTAGACTGAATTCTATTTTTATATCTGTTGAGTATATGATCAACTCTTCTAACACAGAATCACCAGTTTGTGATAGTTTTGTTAGAAGGCAGCACTGAAAAAATATTTTCATCTTAAAAATGGCAACTTATGCAAACAATAAAGCTTGATATAAAACCAGTTAAATTCACATTTTTACAGGGTGCTTGTTTCTCAGATTCATCTCAGTAGATGAAAACAAAAGTGGTGTAAATGACTACGTCAGACATGTTTCTTTGCTTTAAATGAAAGCAGGAAATTACTATTTCCATAATTACACAACAATCAATTACCTTTAGGATGGCACATGTCATTCAACATCTCACCTCAGTGAGACACCCTTGCTGTAGTTAATGCTGCCTGGAATGTAATATTAATGTGGGCAGCACCATGAGGGTTAAGTCTGACATGTGGAAGGTTGCAATGGAAAGCTGACAACACTTTGGTGTGCTCAAGAAAGAGACTAAGAATGACAGATTGACAGGACTGTGAAGTTTGTGACTTAAAGATCATTACCAATTAAGATGGAGGTGAAGGAAGAACTGGGGTCAAAAGGGCACCTGCCTCGTCCTCTCTCAAATTTGTGCGATTCCAGTTGAAACAGATGATCCTTAAAAAACAAACAAAAAAAAAAAACAAAAAAAAAAGAGAACACTATAAACCCTACAGGCAAAGAAACACAGTCCTTAGAGACAAGCTTTAACTTTGTTATACCTTTGTAGAGGATTGACTTCATTAGGGAGAAAACACAATTATGGTTGCTCACTGATGTGGTAGTAAAAATTCTCTGGGTTTCTACAAATCACCTTTGTGTGTGCACTGCCCAAAAAGAGTCAGAAAAATATGCACTAAAATTGCACTTATTTCATTTCTGTGGGAGTAGAAAAGGAAGATTCCTCTATCTTTTCTCCAAATTATCTAAACATTAAATAGATATCTCACCATGGAATGTGTTTTCCCCCTTTAAACATTTTTTTCCCAGTAGTTGTTAAATATATCATACTGTGTTATCTTCTCTTCATAGCTTTGAGATGTTTATATATCTTCTTCATAGAAGTATGTTTAGGAACAAATCCCCAGAGCAGATGTGATTTCTTCAGTGGATTTAACAGAATATCAGTATAAAAAAATATTGGCAACTTGCTTTAATTTGTCTGTATAAGGCTGTAAAGACTGAGAAAAAATTTACAATTTAGATTTTCATTTGCAATGGTACGTTTGTCTCAGCTTTCACAAAAAAGCCCATTAATGTCTGATTAAAATATCAAGTGAGAGCACAATATTTTTAATTTAGATATTAACAGAACAGCATGCCACAAAACACAGAGATGGGGGAGAATAAAAGGGCAAATAGAGAGAAAGCTATGAATGTTTGATAAAAAATATGCCACATAGCCACCAAGTGTGTGACTAGCAAATATTTGAATAATTTCACAGTTCCAATTCTGTGTAAGTTTTACTCAAATGTCGACTGAAATGCAGGTTATACCAATACATTGCATAAATGTAACCTACCTGTTCATTGAACTCTCAGTTTCATATTGCTAATATATGAGACAAATACTTTGTGAGGCATAAAATTACATGAAACAGGAAACCAAACCTCCCAGAATTTTGAGAAGTACTTGCCTGAGTCTCTCCCTTACAGAACACATAATCAAGGAGGTCCAAGAGACTTTTTAGTCATAAAAATCGGGTCTTATTAGACCTGATTTTACAGTTATTTATTAGAATAATTCAGTACTCGTGCAGGAAAAAGCTCAATAACCTGCAACATACAAAACTTCCCAAGCAACTGTAGTTGCCCCAGACGCTAAACGAATATTCTCTTCAGGTAGCTTCAAGACAGTTATACTCTCCTGTAAAAACAAACAACATAAAAAGACAAGGAGCAAAGAAGCAGAAAGTGGAAAACTGGAAAGATAGTAATACGAAAAAATAATAGTTAAAAAGGACAGAAAGAAAAAAGACATAAGGAAAGTGGAAAGTTGTAGAGCTCTTAGTTCCTACTAATTGATGAATAATTGAATCGTTCTGTGCATTTAACTTAAAATAGTTAATCTTGAATTTGTAACAAGCTCCTCCAATTCAAAACATTATTCACATCTTAATCCTCAGATCAGACAAGTTGATGTACTTGTCTTCCATTCCCAGCTGTCTAAATCATACATGTCACTTTGCTGCAACTTCTGATCAAAAAGAAAGATTAGTTATAGAGATTCTATAAAAAATGGGATGCAACTCAGAATGCAGTTGTGGAAAAACAGGACATCTGTTTAATGTCTATTTGCAATGAAAAGAAGTAACAAAATAAAAAAGGAAAAAAAAAAAAATACAAATTTTAAGTAATGGACCTAAAACTCATGAGGTAACAAGGTGTTCATAATCTCACCTCCCCAGAAGCTCCTTTGTTGGCCTAACCCTGATGTGTTTGTGCCTGGATATGTTAAAGCTGATGGAGCAGAAATAACCATCCTGGGTAGAGACTGATGGTGCAGGAATATTATTTAATGCTGTATCAGCAACTATTGCACATCAGTACTAACTATTTCCCCTCTGCTGTTGGGTAAATGTCAAACAATGAAGAAATATTTCACTGTGTGTGGAAATCTCAGGCCCATTCCATACTTTTCAAACATCACATACCATGTATTTTTCAAATCTAAATACTGTAACATTTTGAGTCAACAGTGGATAAAAAGAGAGTAAGGTGAACTCAAGAAGGAAAAGAAAAACTTTCTGAAATAATGCAAAAGGACCTGGGAATCATAATGGCATAAAACTTGATGTAAAGGAAATATTTCTAAAAATGGTCTGATGATATTGATTGGGTATTTAAAAAAAAAAAAAACAAAAAAAAACAAAACTTTCACAAAACGATTTCTTTTCTGGGATCTGAACTAAATTATTTGTCAGAGAATTGGTTCAATAAAGATGTAGAAGTAAGTGGAGAGACAAATCAAGAGTTAAAAATTGATGGATTTTTCTGGTCTTCATGCTTTGTGTTTACTTTTCTGCACAGTAAAATGCAAAATGGATGTGCCTATGCAAGAAAGAAGTAATAAATTAAAACTGAGTACAGAAAAAAACATACTCAGGTAAAGTGATCATGTGTGGGAAGAAAATTGTTTTGAAACCATACTTGAAGAAGTTGTATTATCCACACTTCCTAGTTTATAGTTTGCAGCTCACATTTCTTTCTACATAGGGCATGGAAACTGAATGTTTTTCTGCTGTTGGACGAGACGCTATCCCACCAGGTCATCATAAAGCACACTTCATATTTTGGTCTTCCCATAGTAAAACACCAGTGGTACTCAGGGAGATGTGACCAGTATAGGAATCTCCAGAATGATGTGGAAGAACTTTTCTTCACTGTACACAAAATTATCCCAGCACAATGAAAAAGCTACTAATGTAGTTAACCATTTCCCTGAGAACCACAATTAAATCAATGCTAAAGACAAACCCATCTGTTTTAACATCCATTACATCAATGTGTTTAAAACAGCTAACTACATGACTGTGGAATGAAAATGCTAAACAATATACAGAGTGTCCAGTCATTATCTGGAATTTATGCATAAGGATTGTAGCTTAAATATATAACATAATGTTAACACTGCAGGTAGACAAAAAGTTGGATTTCAGTGCAATTTGGCAGAATTTTTAAGAGGAGCTCACCAGTTTTGATATAAAGCAGGATATGTAGCTCATAAATGCTTGCAGACATATGTAACTGTCTGAAAAGTTGCTGAAAATGTAAGCAATGACTCCTCCAAGAGAGATTTTCCACCTTCACCTTTTAGGACAGCAGGCCAAATATTCCATGGTTGCAATAAATTATTCCCATCACTGGGGCAAGTAACTGAAGTTCAGGTGTTAGATGTGTCAGCTTCCACGGGATGCCAGTTTAAATGAAATAAGCGTTGCACATTAATAATCAGCTTTGAAGGCTAATTCCATAATTCTAACCCTCCTTGCAGTTTGTGACATTGGAATCCCTTGAGAAATGTCAGAGTAAAACTGACAGTTTCCTCACAGATTATACAGCACATCCATTCAACATCACAATTTATTTTTATGGGCATTTTTCAGTGGTTAGGGTAAAAACTATGCAAAAGCACATATGGCAGCCTGAGAATGGAATTACGTGTTTCTACATGTAGCTTGAGAACAGAAATGGGATTCTGGATTTGATTTATGATACCAGTGACTCACGAAACATAATACACTTTCGACTATTATTAAAATAGTAATGTTCTTTTAAAAGAAATAGAGGATATTTCCAAAGCATCAAACATTCTGCCATTAACTTGATATGAATTGATAATTTTAGACAATGAAGAATAATGCAGGCTATAAGCAATAGCGAAAAAAAGGTCAATCAGAGGCATTAAAATTTAAGGACTGAATTTAACTTTTGTTGCAGAAAATTGCTTTCACTAATGCCAAGCACCGCTTTGCTCTGGGTCAAGACAACACTTGTGCATGTGATTAATTTAAAACATATGCTTACTTCCATTCCTGTTGAGCAAAGCATCTAAGCCTATTCTGAACATTAATACAATGGCCATATCTTTTCAGTAAACCAGGGACTTAAAATACAGAGGTTTTAGTTGTGTTTTCCTAGGATATTATTTTTATGAGAGGAAAATAATTTGATTTTCTGTAAGGATTTGTGGTGTTTTGGTTTCTTTCACTTTAAATGTTATTATTTTCCATGTAACAAAAAAGTAAAACATATCATACTGGCATTTTTAAAAGGATACTGAAACCATTTCATAACCTTTAATTACACCCTTAACTGTGTGTGCATGTGTTCCAACAGCACTGTTATGGTCTGTTCTCCAGGAGACCTGTGCATTTTTGTGGTTGGTAGGGGTTTTATGTGTTTTTTGGTTGTTTTTTTTTTTTTTTTTTTTTCTGGTGTGTGGTATGTTTTGATTTGTTTTTTGCATGTTTTTTTCTAACAGCTCCATGTTGGTTACCTTACTGGATTGTAAATCATATTTAGAGTACAGTAGGGAGAGGCTGAGCAGATTTTTCTAAATATGTTTTTAAACACTGGCTATACTATTCTAAAACACTGGACAAAATTTATTTTTAGCTTTAATGATCTCATAGTTCTTCAGTCGTAGAGTAAGAATGATATTACATGCAAGAGCTGTTTGTTGCATTCTGTTTCTAGGGGTCATGTGATTTATACATTTTTGAAGACAACTAAGAACAAGAAGGTTCATATGCAAAGTGAATTGAATGGGAAAGTGTAAAATAGAGATGCATTGTTTGTGCACAGCTGTGAGAAATGTTCTTTTAAAATTCGTAATAAAGCCGTGTGGTGTTAGTGTGATACATGTTGCACTCTTTTTTATATTCACGTAATTCTTAAGCCATCAAAAATGGGAGCGTGAAATAAAAGATTCACTGTACTTTTTCAGTATCCTGTTTGAGGTGGAACACTGTTGGGAAGGGATGGGATGCAATGCGAGATCCTGACTCCACAGCGAAAAGCCATCCTGATGGACTGGCTTACGGAGTGACCTGGTCAAGAGGGCTCTGGCCAAGGGTCACCAGAGCTGGAGACCAAAGCCCAGAGCAAGGGGAGAGCTGCAAATGGAAAGGGTATGGGAGGGAGAGGACTACAAGGGGATAGGCATATCCCTGCTCCAAGGACTGCATGTTCTGTTTTCCTCAAGCCTCTGTGCAAGATCTGTGAGGTCAATTTTCACTTTTAGGGTTACATCCTCTCACCTACATTGAAATCTCTTTCAATTTTGGCCCTTGTTTTTATGAGAATGACACTGAGACACTTGTCCCAAAACAAGGTGTATTGTTCTTGGACTCACTCGTTCCATGTATGCTGGGTTTTGGGTTTTTTTCCTAACAGTATCTTAAAATCCAAGTGACAAAGCAATAAACTAAGGTGAAAACCTGTGATTTGAAACCCTCGCAAAGCTAGGTGCACAGTGAAACACTTTTGCAGCTTTATTGACAATCTTTAGAACTATGGAAATTAATGTAAATCATGAAATCTCCAAGACAGTAACAGACTTCATTTTGTAGAAAATAAAATTTAAAAAAATACTTAACATGTCAGGTGTGTTGTTTCTGAACAAGGCATATATTTGTTGCCCATATGTACTTTCCCATTTATTCAAATACATTTTAAGTCTGGTTTAACCTTAGTAATTCATCTTTAAAATGCCATTTTGTACAGCAATGTTTAGTCACACAGCCTAATGTGAGGAACCTGTTACAAAATTAATCAAATATAAGATTTGTAAAACTGGTGTAACTGGTTTATTTCTCATGTAAGAAATTAAATACTGAGTGAATGCACAGAAATTTTGTGACCACGACATAAGGTAAAGTGCAATGTACAGAATAAATCTCATCTTGATTTCCATTCTCTTTTGCACTATAATGTTTTTTGTATAAATTCACATGTAAATTCACTTTTTTGCGAATATTCTTTTGTTCTATATATTCTCAAAAGAGTATTTTTCACTTCTTTTCTCTTTTTTCTATACTTACTTATCCTTACATTTTTTATTTCAACATAGAAAGACTTTCTGAGTACACTGTGCAGAGGCATCTTTTAGGAAGGATGAACCTTGACTTGCTCATTAAAAAAAAAAAAATCTGAAAAATCACAGAACATCTGTAAATCAGCAGAAAATATAATTCAAGTATAAGTCTCCAAAATGAACCTTCAACTCCATGACCTGCCTTAATCTGTACACTTGCTTCATCAAGGAGCAAGTGGTAAAAGAGATCTACAGCAAAACAGTTTGTCCTTGTGTAACAGCAAAAAATAACTTACGGATCAGGCCTGACAAGGTGTCTCATAAGTTTTAGCCCTTTGTACTTATGCAGACTAAATTCTGTTGCTAAAAAAACTGTGCTTTAACATTTTCTGATAAATATAGTCCCAAATATTAGATAGGTATCTAATTCACACAAAGCCTACTAAATCATGAAAAAATTAAAAATCTAAACCCAGTGGAATATAACTGCCTGAATTTATATAAAGGAATCTGTGCTTCAAATACTTAAAATAATACCAATAAATTCCTATTGCAACACACCAGCCTATTTAAGTCAGCATAAAACAGGCATGCAGGTATATAGGTAAGCAAGACAAGGATGCTCCAACAGGCAAAGAATTTTTCATGTAATATCTTCTTTATATAATCCAAACATTAATTTTCAAAAGGATCTAAGCACTGGCAAAAAAACTGTCGTTGTCAGAGGATTACTAACTTTTAAAATTATACCTTCAGCATTCACTCAACTTTATTTTCCAAGCCAAACGGGGATACAATATTCAGAATAGAGTCCTCAAAACTGTCTGAAATAGTCAGGTCTCTGCTATTTGACATAATTAAGATTATTTGGGAGGTAGTATTTCTTCAGAGGATCTGTTTTCAATCCTCTTTGCTATCCAGTGACATACTGAAAAGATCAATCGCCCTATGGGATGAAAGTGCATAAAATATTACAGACATTAAATCCTCCCTAAAAATTGAGATGCATTTTTCAGGTCAGTGCATTTTATTCCACAGTTAAATGATTAAGACACATTGGGCTCCAATCTGAAAACGTGTTTAAAATCTGGAGCTATGTCAGACTGCTGTCTGAGTTTGCAAAAGGATTAGCAATTTGTGACTTGTGTCAAAATATCTGCCCTAAAGTGACAGAAATAATATATTTTCCTGACTTAATGAATGTGAAAAAATCTGGCAAAAGGAAAAAAAAGATCCCACCACACTGCACATAGAAATCACAGGCATTTATCCTTAGCAGCTCACAGTATTTCAATAGCAGTGGTTGTATTGGTCAGAATTTTAGAAGGCACTCTTTTGTATCGCCTTGAACTGGTTCCATAAACTCATTAGGGGTGTTAAGACAAACAGTAGAACTATTAGAAATTTTTACTATATTGCACTAACATGATAGTTAATATGTATGAAAGTTCCGGGGACCACATAAAGGCTCCCTAGAATTAAAATGTATGAATAGCTGTATATGGTGATATAGTCTTATGACCAAGTGAAAGAGAAGGTAAAGACAGCCCACAAATGTGATACAAAAGTGAGGGCATTTCTGTGGAGAAGTGCACATTCTTTACACAGAGCCTCACTAACCAAGGCCTTTCCTCTTCCAAGATTTTGACAGGCTAGACTTGTGCTGAGATCATGAGGGTCACATCAGAGCAAAAACCAAATAAAGTCCTCCCTAATGATCTAATCTAATGATTGCTATCATAAAAACTGGGGACAAAGGTCGTGAGAAAATAAAAAAAGGAAGGATGCAGCTCTAAGGTTTGAGCTTCTATCAAGGTTTTAGCGATGAAAAGAGGAAGACATGCGTTGGGCATGGAAAGGACAATTGCTACATTCAGTTGGGCATGGATTTCAGTAGAACTCAGGTACCCTGTTGTGTCTGTCTCCATGGTGAGGAGCCTTAGACAGCCAACAAGCCTTTTTGCAGAGCTTCAGAAAGGGATGTCTGAGGTGGCCATTCTGGAGGAAAGGACAGAGGATTGGATCCATTGCCTCCCGATGACCCAGATGAACTGCTGGCAATACTTTTTAGTTAATTTTTAAATCTTTCTATATAGATGTAAGTTAAATAAGAAAAAAATCAGATATTTATGATAGAAGGATGTTACAATATTAAGGGTATGTCTTATAAACCTGCAAAAATATTAACTAAACTTTTTTTCTATTTTTCTATTGTGATGACTAACACCTTATTGATCAGTCACTCCATACTTCAAACAGTGATATAGGCTTCACTAGGTGCTGTCACTTAAAAAAATACTTTCTCTCTTAAATAAAGGTGGCAGAATCTAAAAATCATTATAATGAGAGCTACAATATTTCAGTTACCCCCATTAAATTACCACACAGGTGGAGGATTTCTTTCTCTTTGGGATAAGACTATTATTCCTCTGTATAGACTCATTCTTCCTGAACCATCTGTGTTTAATCTTGCAAAGGGCAGGTCTAATACGATGGAAAATTCATTTCACATGGCTGATCAATTCACATACTCAACCAATCTCCCAAATTGAACTTACATTTCACGTATGGCCATATTTAGACAATATTCAAATATAGTGAGTTTTATTCACCTCATTTTATGGATGGAGAGCACTGTCAAACAAACCTGTTGTCTGTTATAACATGGAAGAGTGACCGATAAGAGCAGCTGTGCTGATACAGAATACTTGACTTTCTCCTGAGCATTTCACTTAGTGCACAGCTATTTGATAAACAATGTGCATTCTAGAATTGTTAAGTACAAACTGTTGACATATATTCAAGTACAGTTGTTATGAGGTATCATTGATGAATCCTTCATTACTGAAGGTTTCCCTAAATTTTATTTTTGCTAGAAAGACAATTTTTAAAATTTAGCAATGATTTAAACAATCATATGATTTCTTTTCTAGTGAAGTTTACAAAAGGACTGAGGAGGCCAAAATAATGAAAAGGTTAATGAGAGCTCAGGTTAAGGAATGCTTTGAATACTGAGCTAAAGGTCAGAAGCTTACTAAGCAGATTTTAATACAAGCATATCAAAAGTGTTGCATCTTGGAAAAGGGAACAGAGTTTATATCTGAAGGACATCAGAACACCCTAGAAGATGGAAGTTCAGATACTTTTTTAGATTGCTTTCACTTATTAGACTGAGGTGCCTCATTTAGGATCTTGGATGACCCAGATGCCTTGCTAAAGCTGACAGTGCCAGGCAACACTAGGAATCTCTTCATTTACCTTGTTACATGAGACTGATAATTAGGTGCCTCAACTTGGTGTGTAAACTGGGATAATGTTGTGCTCAAGAGAAGAATTTTGCGTCAACTGCAAAGTGCTAAAAAGAGATTTCTCATTGAGATGCCTTGCCAAGAACTCAGCACTTGAGACCATGAAAATGGAATCTCAAACAGAGGTAGGGAGGTGACCTTGCCTGTACATACACCATGGAATAACATGTGTGATTCTAGTGTCTGTACTTCCAGAAGATGTGAAAATACTGCAGAGAGTTCACAGGAAGGACACAAATAAGATTGAGGAATCCTGGTGATAGGAGGTTTAAGGAGCTATATTTATTCAGCTTATCAAAAAAAGTGAAGAGGTGGCTTGATCTTTGTACATAGGTACTTATATGTGGAAAAGATAGTGGGAGACTTTTCAACTTTGCTATCAAAGGCCTATTAAGGTTAAATGACAGGAAGCTGAAGTTAGAAAACTTTAGCCTTGAATAAGTGGCTATTTCCTAACACTAAAAGTAATTAAATATTAGAACAGTTAATATTTAGTACAGAGAAATGGTGTTACCTCTTTTTCCCTTTTGCAGCGCAACACCATTGTTGCTTGCTGTGAGCATACATATTGTTTTCACCTAATTATTTTTCTGTCTGAGTTAGGTACCATTTTAACCTTTCTTGAAATATGTGTGTATTCAAGTTCCAGAACATGAAATACTTTAATCTAAATGAAATGTGGTACTTGGATGTCTCGGTGCAATTTGGGGGTCTGTGACTAGATGATGTAAATTAACCTCTCTGATGAAATATTTTATGATATGTGTTGCCCACTTGACAGAACTTCATACGTATTTAGTGGATAGAGCTCTAAAGGGTGGCTTTTCACCCACGCAGAAGGACACTGTGTCTCTGAGCAATTTTCAGGGCAAGAGTTTGTCACACATTCTATCTAATGAAGAACTGACCAACACCCACTTCTATTTGGTCGGTGAAACCAGATGTTCCTCCTCCTTAATCCTCTGAAACAGAGTGTGGAGATGAGGTAATAAGAACAAGCATGGAGAGGGAGCAACTTGGCAGGTCATTGCTTGTTTTGATTACAAAAATACGTCAGAAACAACTTTATTATTGTAAAATAAGAGATATAAATATGTCTACAATTTTGCTTCTCAACAACTGGAAGAATGATGACATTACCAAATGCTGGTCAAGACCAGAATTGTCATGTCAAGGTTAAACTGAGATATGACTGGCACATTCTCTCATGACTTTTATGTGAATTCACTTTAGTTTGTTAAAGCAGGAGCTGAGGAGTTGCCTACATTTGGTTGGTGTAGAGGGGTAAACGGAAAGCTATTGCACAATTGAACCTTAATTTGGTTTTGCATTGAAACACAGAATATATAGAAAAAGAAGTGTCCTTCCCCACACTCAACAAAATATTAAAGGCAATATAGATTAGAAAGAAGTTCCAACTTGACTGAGCTCTCTTCCAAGCAAACAATACACCTGCTGCTCACTAAAGGCAAGTCCTGTCTAACAAAACTAAATACTCAGAATTTAGAGTTGGTCTTCCCTGATAAGCAGAATTTCACTCGGCTAATTGAAGATCAAATAGCATAATAAGGAATACATCAGATTAGGAACACCCAGGGGAGACTTCCAAAAACCATCAGTGTATTTTGTGGAAAGGGTGGCTTAGTCCATCAGCCTTCTGAAGTGGAGAAATACAGCTGTATGCAGTTTACTGAGTTAAATGAGGCACTGAAAATGGCTCTCTGCCAGCTCCATGTACATATGAAAAATTTACAGCATGTTCTGGAGGAAAAATTCTTCATGCATTGTTCTTTCCCATAAATTTAATTCCCTCAACAGGTTTTGTCATGCAGAGATGCCTTTCTCTCCAGGAATCAGCTCTATCTTGTCCCCACACAGCTTGCAAAAACTTGGGATATTGTTTCCGCACATTGTTTTCTTTTGGAATTCCTGTTTATTTTGTAGGTGCTATGGAGGCAGGGTAACTTTTTAGCTGTACTTGGTGATACTCCCATGTGGACTTTTAAAGATGCTTTGTGAGTTAGTGAATAAGACAGTTTGGATCATTGGACGGCATCCAGAGCACCCCTACAACCTGCTGCCCTACTGCATAGATAACTCATAAAGATGAAATCATTACCTGACTGCAGATAGATAATTTGATTTATCTAAGGTTCATCAAAATTCACCCAGGGTATTTTGAGCTATAAAGAACAGTGCTGGAGCACTCTTTTTCTAGCAACTAGATGTGGATAAACACAGACTGAAACAGAAAGCACTTCTTCCAGCACTTGTCATCTGCTGCCAAAACTGAGAAGTTTGTATAAATGCAAAAGGAAGAGACAAAATGCAGATGCTTACCCCCTTTGCTGCCCCACCCTGCCTTGTTGGTATCAAAGACAGCAAGAGGGGCAAATGTCAATTTGGTGAGAATAGAAGCAAATAAGATATTTTTTTCTGCACTTTTCTTCATCTTCTATATCTGGTCTGAAGACTTATCTCAGATTTTCTCTTGCAGAGTACATAGAAGGATACATTTGCAATTCCTTGAGAGTAATTTGGGGTGCAGAGTCTCTGACTTGCTTTCTTCAGGAAAAGTAATGTTTATTTTAATGAATTCTCCTTCATTTCTGTATGAAATACAAACAAAAATTGGAAGAATACAATCTTTTCTGACCTGCACTGATTTTTGACATTTGGACGCATTTCATGAAGTCAGAGATAATGAATTCACTTACTGGCTGGCATTTAACTTGCTTATGTTTTCTTGGACAAGATTTTGTAATATGTTCTGCTGCAACTACCAGTAGTTGTTATGTCTGCAAAGTCAGCACTCCTATTTTCCCTAATTCTTAATTTATTTCTAAATCGCAGAAAAACATTGGGTATTTTACTGAAATGTTTAAATTTGGGAAAGCAACATTGATCAGAGTCAAAGTAATTAGAAACAGAGAAAAAGATAAAAAGCTGCTGTCAGTGACTGTACTTATATATTTTTAGAAAAATAATAACTGACAACAGCTTTACTAAAGTGAACAGCCTGGAACTCCAAAGCAATTAAACCAATACTGGAATAGAATGCAGCAAACTATTATATATTTAATCTTCCAAATGGATATATAGGGTATAATAGAATTTGTAAGTAATTTGATTTAGAAAAATATATTTGGTTATACTCTGGTGGTAAAACACAAGTTTGATGTAGAATTAAATAAAACCAATATTTACTTCTTATTGGTTTATTTGATCAACATATTAAGACAAAATGCATGGTATAATTGAATTTCTATAAACCATAGGAAGCACAAAAGAAGCATTTAATCTTACGTAAAGTATCATAGCACAATGTGCGTGTGAAAGATTTCAAAGCACATTTCAATCACTGCATAGTAAGATTAATTTCTACAGAGACTGGTTGGGGAATGGACATTTTTGCTGTGTTTTTTGAGAACATTAGAGGTTCTGTTTTTAAGGCAGTATCAAGGTGTAATGATCAGCCAATGAGGCAGTCAAATTCTGCCTATTTTTAGAGACAAACGTCTGTTTTTGTTTTCATGATTTATTGACAAGAGCTCAGTGTTCTGCAAGACACAGCTCAAACCTGGTTTTGATCCGAAAAGATGGATTTGTGGTTGTGTAAATATATAAGATTTTATACAGGAGGCAGAACGCTCCTGCGTACTGTATAAAGTGTACTGCACCTCACAAAGCCTTGCTAAATCAGGATGTCACATAGTATGACTCTGATTGTGACTTCAGGGTTTTCACTGTTCGAAGGAAAACCAGCAATGTTTCATTTTCTTACCAAATTTTGTTGCAAGCAACTACAAAATAAATGTCCCAGCACTGTGAGACTAGTGATCATCAAGATCATGAGCCTCAGCTGGATGTTTAGTTCCAACAGGTTGCTTCTCTTTGGCCTGCTCAGTAATGGGAAGAAGTAATGTTGCAGACGATACAGTCCTGCTTATTGTGTCATGTGCTTAAATGCCTCTCTAAAATCTTCTCTAGTTTACATTTTATATACAGTTAGTAATTCAAGAAACCTGCAGTTTTTACTGAGAGGGTCACATTTTCCCTTTGCCAACAGCTCAGAGAGCGCCATTGAAACTTCTAGTTAAGTTCCCTGACCACAGAGCAAGTATTTCTCTGTGTTGATTCTGCTGATTCATAGTTCCATATGGAAGTGTGCATCTACCTTCATACACCGTGTTAGTTACGTCTGGATACACAGAAGTTTGTCATAAGGGCTTCCTCCTTTTCTACATCCCACATCTTATACCTCACCATGTCAGTGTCACTGACATGACACTGTCACTGTGAAGTGTCACTGTTCAAATGTATACAAGCCTCAAACACATCTCGTGCTACTCAGACATTTTGAGATATAAAGAGGTGTAGAGCTATATTTTAAATACTATTTCATTTGCTACTCTCCATGACAGTCAGACAGTGCAAAAATGGCCAGAGAGAGGAGGTGGAAGAAACAGGGGATAGTAATCAGATGTTTTTGGAAGAGGATACTCTGACCAGACAGATCAGCAGAGACTGAACTGCAGTTTTCTGAAGAATGATCTTGTCCTTTCACTTCCTGCCATTGCACCACGTTCTTATCACTCAAAGAAAGCAAGATTACAATTTACCCAGTCAACCACATACCATGTGTTATTTTTAACCTACCATATAAATGGCACCTGTCTTTTTTAATCCTGATGGTCAGCTTTTCAGATAACAGGAAATAGTATAGCTACTTATTAGTGTTGCAAATATATTTCCTGTTGGTCCACAGAACCAAAAAAAAAAAAAAAAAAAGGAAATTTTCCCATGATTTCAGTGTGGGTAAAGTTTTAGAACCTCTGTATGACAAGGGAGAATAATAAACAAAAATAAGGGAAGGAAGGACAGTGATAGATAAGGGGATGATTATGGGCCACACAGTCTTATATATATATCTTGTTTCTCATTTTTGGTTTGGTTGGCTTCTATTTTTATTAGTCTGTTGTTCATGCTTTCTAAAATAGTGTTCCTAAATATACATCATTGCTTCCTTCAAACTGTACCAGGAAGCCTGACAGGAGGTTTGTGACAAGAGCAAAGAAGACATGCAAATTTGCCTTATATTGACATTGTTTATTATCTAGTTCCTTCCTTAATTTCAGAAGACAGTGTGTTTCTGCAATTCTTATAACTCCAATTCTAAGTGCTGTGCTGGAGTCCCAACTTCAGAGATGCTTCTCATTTTGACAGCAGTTGGAGGTGCACAGCATGGATTGGGTCCTTGAAGATTGCTTCTGGTGATGTTGTCCTAGTTTGTTTTGTCAAAAGTATGCATCGTTACTCAGAAAAGATTAATCAAAAACATTCTGCTGAAGTAAGTCTCTTAGTTGATTTGTGTATATTTTTTAAAAGGTATTATATCTGCAATTAGTATTTTTTTTCAAGCCAAGAGCTCCTGGCCATAGGGGAAAGCAAGAATTCTCTTGGATGGTGCTTTAGCACCAGCTCCATGACAAGTGCTCAGCTCCACCAGGAGACATCATGTGAACCAACTAAACCATTGACCAGCAACCCTTCCTGGCACCTGCCAGTTAAAAGCAATCTTATCCTTGGGCTATAGATCATCTCCATCTATTAAGTCCCATCTGACAAACTGCATTTCCAAGAATCCCTGATAAAATTCCTAAAGCTGTCATTACACTTGCCTTTAGCAGCCTAGGATTAATGCTCACGGAGTCTTACATGCTGATTTAAAATGAGAGGTTGGTACTTCTGCTGAGTCTTTAAACCTGTTCTAATATAACTGAGACAGAAAGGATCATAATTTCTGAGAAGTCTAGACGTTTTCTATTTTTGCATAAGAGATATATTCACAATATAGGTTATGTGTTCCACTTATTGATCTCTGCAGTACTGTTTCACTCAGCTCTAAGCATCGTTAGGGAGCTTACATGCACTTGCTGAACAGGACCAAAATAAAGAAGCTGAATATACCAAAGATTTGTTAAGAAATTCCATCTCCTATCAAACTTAAACTTATTTTTATATATCATGTATATGTAATTTAAAAAACACAACAACAAACAGCAACAACAAAAAATCAAACCCCCAAAGATTTAACTAAAACCCTCTAAAATATTTAATATTTTTTGTTAAGAATGACTATATTAGCTTATCTAGTAAAAAACACAGCAAAAAACCTAAGAGAAAAAAATCTTTGAAGTCTTTGTTTAATTCTCCAGAATATACTTTCAAATATTAGTGGGTTCCTCTAATCACAAACTAAATTTTAGATCAGCATTACATTTCATCAGGGAAAATAGGTATTGTATGGTTCATATGAGAACTGTGAGGAATTGAACTTAAATATTTATTTTTAACCACAGAGGCTTTGTTGGAATCTAGACCGAAAGAATCACTACTGTAAACCAAATTTCTTACCTCCGATGGATGTCCTGCTCTTATAAAAGTGCAGACTGGATCAAAAGCTCCTGTTCCGCAAGCCAGAAGATGGGTCCTGTTGTATCGGTGAAGGACACGGATGTAATTTGCACATTCATCCTAGTTTACATAAAAAATAAACATAGGGAAATATTAGCTTTCAAATTATTTTTTTTTTTCAGTATGTAATGTGCTCTTAGGTGATGTTTTTATAACGAATCTTTCTATTCTATTTAACTTTGTGCTAGTAACTCTGTGCCACCAGTTTCATGGATGGGTATTTTTACATTAAAAAAGCAAGTTTAGAGCACTAATTGATTGTATTTTATTTTAGATACTTAAACAAAAAGGAGGTGCTAAGTCATAAAACCACAGTTTTGTCCTTCTTTAATTTTATGAGATATTTTGCAAATCTAAATAGATTTTTACTAAGTACTATTAGGTACATGAGACATAAGATTCAGAGCATAAGACGTGAATAGTCAGCAGACAGCGTCTCTCTCAAGTAAAATAAACTTATCTCAAGAAAAATATCATTTTTTTGACTGCACCATTAATTTCTTGTATAACTAATTGCTAATCAATATTTTTTGTATTGTATAGACACATACTTCATCCGTTCCTACTGTTTAAACCCCTTTGAAGAAGAAATATTCATTTTCCCCAGGGCAATACTTTGAGACTCATTAGTGTATTTGCAGCTTCATAAATATTAGAATTAAAACATTTTCAAACATCCCTTTGAGATGTGGGGTCATTATTCCTGTGCTAAACTATAAATGGAGATAGTGAGATAAAAGTGTCCATTGATTTTGGTACTCCTGGGATTTGGTTTTAGAGAATATTTCATACTTGGCAATGGTTTCTATGCGTGGAGCAAAATTACTGTTTATTTCAATTCATTGCTGAACATTTCTGCAACTAGTATCTTAGGCTTTAAGAGTCATGTCAAGTTTAAGACATTTAAAACAGAATTATCTTAACTAACTTCAGCTGTTCTAGAGTTTACACATGTAATTTATGCAATTCTCACAGGCTTTTTCAATAGTCACTGAAGTAGGCCAGACATCTCCAAAAGGCAATTAATACAATCCTAAAATGAATATGAAAAACAGAGTGGAGGAATTTCCTTTTTTGAAAATTTCCTGTTCTTCACTGATGACTGCTCTCATTTTTGGAGTGCCATATTTGTGTGAGAACCATCCTGGGTTTTATTAAGCAGCTGCAAGAACTTAATGTCAAAGAGGATCAAACTTGACGTCTGCAGGGGATTGATTCATGGGCAGAATTCAGCATTTGCAAACCCACATTAGGTTCAAAACTAAGAAACCACCTTTCTTCAAATCCTTAAATCATTCAGCGCAAGTCTCTCAAATGCTCCAGTAAATAAAAAAGGAAGGAAGTCTTCTTTGCTACCTGATTCTCCTTAACTGCTCATCCTGAAGATATATCATGTTAATTCACAGAAGTAAGTAACCTACACAGGAGGTAACCTGTTGTGTAATTAAATATTATGTATATACAAAAGACAAATCAGCCTTTTAATATCTAACTTTTGGAATTTCTTGATTTGTAACTAATTTGTTCCTTTTTTTAAAAAAAGGAAATAAAAACATAAAGTCAGACAAACTGAGAGAAGAACAGGTTGAAATCAGTAGCATGTAATCCTCTCTGCACTGATCAGCAGTCAATGACAGAGGTGTCCACTTTGTATATTCATTTCCCAAATATTTGCTGACTGGTGGTAGCAAAATGATATTCCATAGGAATTTTATGATGCCATGTAGTTTTTGAATAGATTTTTACTGGGCACTGATGGTATTCCTAATTCTCCCTCTCCTCCAAAAACGACCTTCCTGACTTATTCCCTCTGTTTACTCTCAGTGGTGGTCTGTTCTTTACTCTGTAGTTTCCTTTTTTGTCCATATATGCCTTCAGCTCTTGATCTTTGTGCCAAAATCATTTTAAGGATTTAAGTTTTTTTTTGTTGTTGTTTTTTTGTTTTTTGTTTTTTTTTTAAGTGGGAAAAATGTACACATTTTTTTCTTCTGTGTGCCTTTGTAGGAATGCCTGAAAAATTCTGCAAAAAACCCCAGGATGAGGAAGACACCAAATATAGAAAAAAAAAATCCAAATGGCTAGAGTTGATAATTTATAAAGAGAGGACTAAAGGTGCTGTTCTGGGAAGTGTCAGGGAATGAGGGATTGCTGCTAACACTACTAATAATGTACTGTACACAGAGCAAGGAAGAGATGCATCATCAAAGCGGACATTGAAATATGACTTCTTTATACTATATCAATTAATTAAATACCAGGGATGTCCTTAGGATGCTCCATAGATATATTAATAGATCTGTGGAATTTTATTCATCTCAGACTTCTCAGTGTGGAGGAGTTAGTAATTTCTACAGAATTTGATTTCTATGTCTGAATGATTTCCAATTCTGATAAAGCCTTTCAGAGTAATTGAAAACGCTCACACCACAGGCTAACAGGTGTGATTCCTGGCACACTGGATGACAGCTGAAGGATGTTTTCTTGACTTGGCTTCACTCGAATCAGGAAAGCATGGCCTTGTTTTAAGAGTATGCATGTGTTGTTAAGACAAGCCTTTTTTAACTGTCCTATTAAGTCTGTTACAAGCTCTGAAACTGTTTATGACTACAATACTTGCAGTTTTACTGCTACAACATGAACTGATAACTTTTTAAGGTTATACAAGCTTGTAAAAGTGGCCTGTGCTGTTATACAGAAAGAGGCAGCAGAGCACACATGAAGTATTTCAATGTTGAGAAGCTTACTGCAATATTATCAGTTCTTAACAATTATACCTTCAGTACAGATCTTTTGCAAAGGAAAATTAAAAAAAAAGAAACAGCATGGAAATAAACAAAAAAGTTTGAAATAGGGCAATATTTTTCTGAGAGTTTACAGTGTGAAAAATAGCACTAAGAACTTAAAATTGACAAAGGGTTGATTATAAGACATTATGCTATTAAGTCAATATTGGTGTATTGCTACAAAAAATGAAGGTGAAAAGGAAATTAGTAGGAAAATTCTTGGTTCTAATTTAGATTCCTTTCAGGTTGAGCAATTTATCTTACTAAATACTGAGCATTCTGATGACAATTACTGAGGTTTCTCTGATATTAATTAGTGTTACTCATTCACATAGTCCATACATAATTCTCATGTGAAAAATCAGAATATTGTTTGGTAGTACAATATTTCCAGATTTTAAAATTTTAATATATTTTTCTGAAAGACTCTGCTTCTGGAATCTTGTGATTATTTAAATATTCTGGTTTTTTCTATGAAAGTAGTAGTTACACCAAACCTGCATGATCCAGAGAAGTGTGGGAAACAAATGAAGCTCTTTAAATGATCACATTCATACAAAGCAAATTTGAAGGCTTATAACAACAAACTGAATTGCAAAATATTTTGAGCTTTAGGGAAACTAATGAGTCTGAGGGGGATATCTTTTTGTCAAAACAACAGTATCTATTTCTGCACTTATTTAACCAAAATAATATTGTAAAAGTACTAGAAAATATATCTCACTATGCAGTGGTGAAGAAAAGATGATAGAGCTCTAACTGATAATGGCATATGCTGAGAGGCAGTATTAAATAAAGGCCAAATAATTAAGGTTTGGGATTCATTTAATATGACCATAAAGTTCAGATCATGTAGAAAACCACTGTTTTCAACCAAAGCCACCTAAAATTAAAAAGGATACAAAAATAACCTGAAAAACTGCGATGAACTCTTAAGAATCTTCAAAAAGGATTAGTGCTAGGCCAGGTGATTGTAACAAGTTGGGGGTTTAGTATTATTATCATCACTATTTTGCAACCTGGTTCACCAATTCTCTGGACTGATCTCAAGCTTTTACTCCAGAAGAAATCTTTACGGCTTCTTAATCTTACTGGGAATACACTGTGGCTATCATCAAGGCTGCTGTTTGCTGCGTTTGTGGGAAAAGCTTGTGTATGCCCTTCCATGTCCTACATTCCTCTCACTGTTGCTGTAAAACTATCATAATTTTCAAATCCTTCGGTTCAGTGTGAGCTCTCTCAGCTGTGGGATTTATTAGGTGTTGGAATTGCTGCGCGTTTATGAGGTGCAGATAATGAGCTTGGTGCGTTGCAAAATTAAAGAGAGCTCCCATCCAGAAGAACTTTCATCCTGTGCTGCCAATAATATCAGCTGCTGTATGTCAGTGAGCTTTCAGGTCTTTTCCCAGGAACTGATTACAGTCAGGGCACTGTAATCAGAACAGTTCTGAGGCTCATTAAAAGAGAATATTTTTATTGATATAACATGAAACCTACAGGACAACATAAATTAGAGTGTATTTTATAATTACTAATAATTTAACTGCTTTTCTGAATGTATTCTAGAGAATGTGAATTTTAAAGGTAAACTGTAATGTGAAAATGGAGAAGGTGTTTTATGAAAAGAAAAGGAATTAGAAATAGAAAAGGAGAATTATTAAGGTACCTTCTCTGATAGCATCAGAAAAGAATTAAAAGAAAGTTCAGACGATCAAAAGTGTTCAGTGTGTGTTTATGAGCTGGTTTGAAGAGCAATTAAACTAATAATTTAGTGTGTTCACTGTAGTTACCTGGTTTTAACCTGCAACACTTAAATTTATATCTGTACTTTAATCTTTCTCAAGTTAGGTATGCCTGAATCCTTGTTTTGGACCAGCCACTGATGTAATTAAAGTATATTTGATCTGTAATTAGTCATACTTACAGCATCTCTTCCTTTAATTATGCATTCTTCTGCCTGCAGAGGTGTACTAGGCCAATGGATCTGAGAAAAAAAAAATGACAGTCTGATCATGTCAATCCAGCTTTTCCACTATTTCTCATGTGAAAGATTCTTAGAACAGAAGTATAAAATCATAGAACAGCCCAGGTTGGAAGGGACCTCAACAAACCATCAGGTGCAGCCTTTGGTGGGACCAGGAGACTTGATGAAATTATCTAACACTGTCCTACACATCTTTAGACCCTCCAGCGACAGAAACTCCACCAAGTCCCCGGCTCCTTGTGAAGGCAGAGCCTCTGTCCTCTTTGACATGCTATTTAAATATTTAAGTACTGGAATATTGTGATGAAGCTCTCCTGAGCCTTGCCTTCTCCAGAGAGAAAAGACCTCCATTTTTCCTTTGTCGAAACACAACTCTTTTGATTAGGGTAGAGCAGCAAACATATGTCTAATCAACAGGATTTAAAGGACGTTAATGTATGGAGCATTTTATGTAAATTCAGTAGAAACATCTATGCTAAACTGTCAGTGATTTTCAACATAGTTATTAATTTTGAACCAGTGATTTCTTACTTTAAGTGACACTTAGGAAAGAAAACGGTTTACAGTGAAGTTATTAAGGGTCAGCAATTAACCTCATGGGAGTAGGATCAGCTCTTCACAGTCAGTTACTAGAAATGAAGCCATGTTACACAAGAAAGATTTTTTTTCAGCTGCCTACTGTATAACAATTATGTTTCATTCCAGATGCATGATTTTTTTGGATGAAAACAGTATTAAACAATGACTGAGCAGACTGGAATGATTATTTAATTTCTGAGAACACTTAAAAGTGAAAATAAAAACATGTTCGCGTCAGTGATATCAGACTTGGCTGGAACTAAGTAAATATCAAAAAATTGATGTAATCATTAAGACATTTTTGTCAATACTCCAATCAAAAATTATTTTTCTGTCTCGAAAACATTTAAAAATTAAATTCTGCTAGGCTTTTTTCTTTTTGGTAATTGAACTGTCTTAGTTTTCTTGGAATAATTCTAATCTGACAAAATCTGGGGCTAAATTGTCCTGCAGAGAGACCAGGACAAATAAGAGGGCTGGGCAATCACCAACTGTGTCAGGTTTAACCAGGAGAGGTGCTGGATTCGGCACCTGAGATGGGGCAACCCTGGTTTTGTGTACAGATCAGGGAATGAGGGATGGGAGAGCAGCTGCAGAAAGGGACTTGGGGGTCCTGGTCAAGGGCAAGCGGAGTCAGCAGTGCCCTGGCAGTGTTCGGGTCTCACACCATCTAAATCCAAGTTAATCAGAACGTCTGTTTTCAGTCAGAGGGTCTTATAGTCATCTACGAATGATCAAAAATAACTCTCATCTATTCTCTGTATTGCTGCTGTGTAGCCTGGAAAGGTACCTGAACTCTGCTGAACTCCAACAAGGGCACCCATCCAGTCACCCTGGTCAGACCATTCCTGGTTCATTCACTGCAAAACTCAGGGCCCACAGCCATTTATTTTAGTCACTGGTCAGGAATTAAATGAAGCTTGGGTTAATCTTGTCCTTAACCTGAAAACCTAGAAGTCAGGAGATCTCTAGGATCTCCCAAGGCTAAAATATGAAGCCACAGCTTTCATTTCCCAAAGACCTGTTCTAACTAGCAGGCTAAAATGAGAGCTTTAGCCCATACCAGGTGTAGGTGGCTGTTAGGAACACAGAAACCACAGAGGGAATAAAACACTTGACTCTGTAATCTGATATTAAATACACTGTGTGTAGGTGATTATTTTTGTATTTGGAGACTTAGTCCCAAAGCTGTTGAAAATACTTTGTATGTACATTTTCCACTTAAGATACACTCAATTAAATACATACACAGAATTAAGAGAAAAACGCCAAAGAAGTAACCCAATGCTCCTGCTTTTTCTGCAATGTCAGAAAGCAGCTGCAGTGGAGCTACATTAATTTGGTCCTTGGCACAGAAAAATAGAATAAACCATAGAGTTGTAGAATGGTTTGGGTTGGAAGGGATGTTTAAAGACCAACTAGCGGAACCACCTGCTAAAGTCAGGGACATCTTTCACTAGACAGTGTTGCTCAAAGCTCCGTCAAACCTGACCTTTGAACACTTCCAGGGATGGAGCATTCACAGCTTCTGTGAGCAACCTGTTCCAGCATCTCACCACTCTCATAGTTAAGTTCTTCCTTGTATCTAATCTAAATCTACACCCTTTCATTTTAAAACCTCTGTCTCTTGTCCTGTCACCACAGGCCCTGAGAAAACCCTCTGTCTTTCTTTTATGGCCTCTTTGCAGATTGAAGTTACAGCATAAGGTCTCCCTGGTGCTTTCTCTTCCTCAGGCTGAACTCCAATTCTCTCAGCCTCTCTTCATTGGAAAGATGTTCCAGCCCTCTGACTATTGTTGGGGCCCTCCTCTGGACATGCTCTATCAGGTTCAGATCTTTCCTACGTGGGGGAACCCAGAGCTGGACACAGTACTGCAGGTGGGGTCTCAAAAGAGAAGAGTGGAAGGGCAGAACCAGAGGTTGCGAGCAGTGCAGGAATCTACCTTGGATGCTCATAGCAAATTTCCTACTTCTAAGGCAAGTCCATATGAGTTGCCTGAAGTACATGGGTCTGAATCATAACTTTAGTAATAGATATGTGTCTTCTGAAGTTTTTCTATCCAGAAAGTATTTTTAAAACTCGTAGGTCTTGAGAGTTCTTGAGTTTTAACATAAATAAGCATTACAATTTTAATCTCTTTGAGATTAAGATATTTTAGAATTGAGACTAAGAAAATCTCCACGTCAGATTTTGCTATCATAGCAAATTTCAAATTAGCATAACATAGAATGTGTTTGTACTGCATGAAAATCCAGATATTAATCAGCTGCAATGGTAGTCTAACCTGCCATGTATTACTTTTCCGATGTTTATATTTTAGAGTTGTGTCAATTACCAGCTTTAATTTCTAACTGATTCCCTGCCAGGATTACAATCTTTTGGCAGGCTATCAATAGGTACTTTTGGGAAATCTCCCTGGGTATATAGACTGGAATAACATCACACTGGCATATATTTCACCAAGCTGGAGGCTTGACAAAACTTTTGGCTTGGACATAATTTTTCACAAATTTTCAACCCTTCAGGTTACTGTGAATTAAATTTTTAAATTGCTTGTTTAGTGATGTTTTCCCATCTTGCACCACATTATTCTCATCCTTGAGACCCGGATGATGTAATTTAGCACTGTATTTAAATGACAGGGGAAAAGTACTTTTAAATATACTCCTCATGGGGGAAAATGGAGTTGTAAGGCAGTACAGATATGCGGGAAACTTTACTGGAGCTGGAATGCTAATTAGTGTCTCCAAACATCTTCTCTATTCAGCCATTAGCCTTAAAAAACCGGATGGTATCTCTACTGAAAACTAATTTAAAGAAATTATCTGAGCTTTATAGCACTTCAGGCCAAAATAGACTACTGTGTGATCTAGCCTGAACTATAGTGTATGACACAGCAATTAAGCAAATCAACCCTCCTGTCCCCGGTTTAGGACAATAAATAGTGCTTAATTAACAGACAATTTGTGTTTGGCTGAAGCACAAATTATTCTAAAATATCTGCTGATGACTGGATATTATATATATTTATCAACAAATACATAGCCACCTTCGTTTTTGGAAGGTTATTCCAATGGATAATCAAAATCACTAAAATTGTCTGCTTCTTACTTCAGTTTGCATTCATGCAAATTCCTACACAGTGTTCAAAGAAGACACAAGCAAGCTGTGCTCTTGCAGACTTGTGTTCGGCCAGCTCTGGCGAGGAAATAGAACTTCACTAGAGGGAAGATATATGATGAGGTCTCTACAGTTTATTACAGCAGAGATATAAACCTAATCTGGAGCCACACTAGGTGAGAAACAGCACAATGGAAATCTGCCTGCACAAGCCCCTTTACAGAAGTGGGAAGGTTTATTTTCAGACTCAGATCTTCATAAGACCCTTGAAGCAAAAGCTATCTGTAAGGAATTTGTGGGCAAATAGGAAGAGCAGTTTATTTTCACTCCAACATGAGACGAAAAGTAGGAACAAAGCCCTCCCCTTCTCTATGAGCTGTTTGACCAGTGGTGATGAGCTACTGGCACTGGTTCAAGTTTGCTGTCAACAAAGATCTTCTCTGGCACCAATTACAATGAATTGCAATGTTTTTAAAAACAAATTTGGCACCAGATACCAAAGAAAGTTCTCTATCATTCTGTTAGATCACTACAAGCCTTCAAGACTTTGGATCGAATCTTAAATATGTGTAAGGTTTTATTCCAAAGATGGTGTCAAAGGGAGCAAGCTCTTAGGGAAAGCAAAGGTTAAGTGGAATGTGCCTACGAAGCTTTGGCTTCACACAAGGTTTTGAGTGCTTATATGGCTCTAATTCTCTGTAAACACTGATACTCACACTTCGTATTCTCCCTCATCCTTGCTGCTCTTAGTGTTAGGACACTCTTCACACAGAAACAAGATATGTAAGTAACTGTTTCAAAAACTTGTAGCAATATGTGTTAAATACTCTAAGCAAGAATATAATACATTCTGAAGGTATTAAATGAGAGATACAAAGAGCAAAGTAGGCAAAAGAGACATAATTTGACGAATAGAGAAATGAGAGTCTGTCCCTGTCCAAGATGATATTGGAAGCTTTGTGCCACGGTTGAGCGCTCAACCCAAATATCGGGATTTCCACACCAATGTAAGAATGACAGCAGTAGTATTCTTCCCTGAAGGGTTTTTTCCCCCATTTTTTCAGGTATCTTTTTAGTGTGCATGAAAATTGGTGAGGATAAAATGTGCTTAAAATAATTTGGTAGAGATATATATAAATAGCTATTAGCTTACATGAAAAAGCTGTAATCTATCCTTCAGAGTGTTACATTGTATTTGAAAGCTGAAGAGAATTGAACCTGAACATGTAGTCTATTAAATACAGATTTATGGGAGGCATACCTCATATGCATCACAAGTTAAGTTTTTTGGAAATGTTGGATTACTTTGGCAGTCAACAGGTCTCAGTGCAAAAGCATTTTATGTCCACTCAGCATTTAGCTGTTTTTCGTTTGGATAAATTCTAAGATACTGGCTAGAATTGAATTATTTGGTCGTTTTACAGCAAAAGGCATAAATCTCCAATTGGGAATGGATTTCATTTTGGGTTTTAGAAAGCATATTCATAATCCAAATTGTTGAGAAAGGGATGACTATGAATTAAAAGACATAAACTGTTTTCTGGAAAGAGAAGATGAAGATCAATATGAATTTGCCCAAAACTTCCTGAAACATCTCTTTTGCAGCTAGTGAGTCATCCTAGTTACCAGAGAGAGAGTAAAGCCCAGGAACTTGCCTGAACTCACACTCTTTTCAGTGGGTTACAACTTCTAGTTTAGATTAATTAAACTAAACACTTCAGTCTAAAAGAAAAGGTCAAAGACTAACCAACACACACTTAAAGATAGCTTAATTAAGAACTTTGGTAATAATTAATCAACCAGTCTCTCAACTCCAGGAACTTTCTCTAATGTATCTCAGCAATTAAGCTTTCCTATAACAGAAATGTCTCATTCCACACTTTTGATGATAGAGCTTTAAGACAATCACACTTTCCCTAGCTATCCCTGAATGAGATCTGCACTGAGTAAACACTGAGAAAAAGAGAAAAAGCTCATGACATTTGTATTCAAGGGAGCTAGGTCCCATTGACATCATGTTTCTAAACATGCCAGACCAAGCTTCATTTATTCTAGTTGCTCATCTTTTGCATAAAAAAAAATGTAAGAAGAGTTTTCATCAATTTGTCATACTCTCTGTACAGGTCTCCAGACAGAGAATATGGTTCCATAGTAAATGGCTGATATTCCGCTTAAAAACAAGAAGGGGAGCAATGAAATTTGAGTGTGTCCAGATGGGACGATGGTGGTTGGACAGAAGCAGGAAGTGCTCTGTCCTGTCATCTTTCCTCACAGATTTATTGCCAAATGGGGAAGAAGGGGGAAGATGGGGTGGGGTAGCTTATTTTATAGAAAAAAAAAATGCTATCTGAATGTTTTCATATCCCTGAGCTCTAATATCTTGTCACAGGATATTAATAATTTGTATCAAAGTGAAAAGGAGTTAACTCATATCTTGCTGTTGAGAAACAAAGCACAGTATGTACCTTTGCTTCCTGAGGAGTAAAATTCTGTTTGTTTTTTTTTTTTTTTTAAATATAGATAAATTCTCAAAGACCCTCCCTGAGTACATTCATATCCTCATATCAAGGACTGACATTTCCAAATGTTTATAAAAAGAATAAAGCATATTATATCTGTTCACAGTAGTGGAACATGCTAATTATCCTTGGAGATTAGCAAGGATGCTCATGGTAAAGATGGCCAGAGTGTTGACGCGAGAATAGTGATATTCATTTTTAGCAAGGGGGCAGAAAGAAAAGAATTTGAAACATTATTGGTCAGTGCAGAATAGACATAAACAAAAATATTTCTCCCAAGGGACTTTATTTTATTTTACTCACTTTTTATTCCATTTATTAATTTGCAAATAAATGAAAATATATCAAAACATATTGGGAAAATTTAAAGAAGTAGATAAGGAAAACACTGAAATATTTCAAGAGATCATTTATCTGCAGTCAAAATGGTTGAGGCAGAACAATCCTCCTGCCAGCTTCCCTTGCTACTGTATGTTTCATTTCCAGCTTCCAAGGGCAGAAGTGCATGCGGAATCCAAGGCTCACATCAGCTCACACTCCAGCCTCTCCACTTCAGTTGTTAGTTTGCCAATCTGTTGTGGTTTCTGCCATGTCCTGAGCTCTCTGGTAGGATTATGACTTAACCCACTTTTCTCCCACAGACCACTGAGTAGCCTTCAAATGCCGCTTTCAGTCATTGCTTAATAGCACCTCTGGCTCACAGCAATGCAAAATCCACTTTCTAAAGAAGATAAAAAATGGTTGCAAAGTTTATGCTGCCTTTGAAAACTTCTTATGGTTTGCATGCTAATTTTTTTTTCCTTAATATTTGCTCTTCTGAAACTCCCCCAAAATACCAGGGAGATTTTATTCCTCAATAATAACAGTGGAGGTTCAGAAATCAGATGTCTACAAATGTAAGAGTCTAAACATCTAAAAACCAAGCTGAAATTCAGTGAGAAATAATTATATGACCCCCAAGTCGCTTCACACAGAGTGAGTCTTATGGGTGAAAAGGGAGGGGGGAAATGGTAATTACTGTAATTTTCTTAAATATAAACATGGCCTTAGAGTTCGTGCACAAAACACCTGCAAAACCTCCATTACCTCAGTCATGCACATTCTGATATCCTGTGCTACATGTTACTGCATGAAGTAACTCAAATATATAAATACATATTTATGGCTTTTTACTCCACCTCTCGGTAGTTGTCGCTGATTCGATCCAAACTGAGGGAATACAAGAGGTCTCTTCCTCCCACGAACAATCGCTCTTGATACTCATCCAGCAGCATTATATGAAGTCCAAGATATCCAAATGGGCTACGAAAGACTGACGTCCTGTTTAAATCCCAGAGCTCTGAAATACAATCAGAGTGTTCGTGATAAATACCAAACAGCTCAGCTTTCATGGCTTCATTTTCATATCCTCCTAGGGAACTGGACAAGAATTTGTGGGACATTAAAATGTTAATCATATAATCTTTGAGTAAGAAAGAGACACGAAATGCCTGGGAACAATTTTCAAACTAAGCCAGATTTCCAGGAGGTTTATCTCTGAGTCTTTACATCATAATCTTTATGCTTAAAATACAAGACGAGGAGGAATGAAAATTAGTTTTTTCCTGAGCATTTTCTGAAAAGGCAAAAGTACTTCGTAGAACAATAACTACCAATGGGCAAAAAACCTGAATGAATCAATGGAAATTGAAAAAAACAAACCAAACTGGAAATGGCATACATGCCTTCAGGCATACCAAACTACAGGTTTTCAGTGTACCTACAATATTTACCTGGGTTTGTATTTTATGGCATTGTGGGTTTTAAGTCTAGCACTCACTATACTCAGTTCTCAGAAAATATTGCCTCTGAATTCAGTGAAAACAGTATGAAATCTGTGAAATGCATATGGATAATTTTCTAACACTGATTTTGTCAAGAAATGCACTGACCTGATATGGGAATCTGAGGTTTAGCTGTACATGATCCAGGCTAAAGTCAGTTCCACTGAGAAAAGGAAATTCATTCTGAGTAATGTTGCAGAAACTTGGATTCAGGCCTCAGGAAGGAAGAAAGATGCAAACATGGGGATCTTTCTGCACTGCGGCGCAGAGCACAGCCTGGCTTGCAGCAGGTCAGGGAGGCTGAAAACCATTTTACTCTTGAGAAGCCTCAAAAGGAGTCGTTACAGACTCCCTCCAAAACAGAGGAGCTGGGACTGGGGGAAAGCAACTATTTTCTTATGTCTGCACTGTGGCAAATTGTTTTATTTTGAAGAAATCACTCTTGGCAAAAACAATTAAATGTGCTTATCCTCACTGCTATCCACAAGCATAACTTTTTCAATTGTTTGGATGTGGCCCAGCACCTGATGTTGGAGGAAGTGGGATTGTCCCAAAGCTGGAGAAGACAAATGAGCCCCCATTCAGTTTAGAGGCTCTTTCTCACATGCCACACCAACAGTTATGTTGATTTGTCCATTCTGCACCTTGACAGCAACATAGAGATCACAGCTAATATTCTGTAAGCAAGAAATGTAACATTCTAAAAGTATATTAATTTAATCAAAAAAATGGACACAATTTCTATTAATTTTAAATTATTAAGTATATTGTGTGTGTGAGATGATAAGTGAATATCAGTAATAGGACAAATATGTTTTGCTCCATTTACCAGGTAGGCTTAGTTCAGGTCAACAGAGGCTAAAAGTAACTAGTTTCTGAAATTCATTTCCTTAGATGATAAAATGTGCATCAAAGGACTCATAGTAAAAATTCAGCCTCACATATGATGTCTTTCTCGAGTGATCTTCAAACAGAATCTATTAAATAGTTGTACCTGTGTGTGACTGGCCCCACTGAACAAAAGGAAAAACTAAGTCACAGAGAGGAACATCATGATGAACAGAACAAGAGACTTTTTTGTCTAAGCATTGCATACTAACCAGTGGATAGAAACACATTTTTTGACTGTGCTACACTCAGCACACAGCTACACAGCAATGTGGAAATGGCACTTTCAAAGCTTGCTCTCGCCAAGCAAATGAGCAGATTGCTGTTTTGGAAGAACATCCCTTGTTTCTGAACAGATTAGAAATGAAATGAAAGCAGAGCTAGAAATACATATTCGGTCCTAAATAAAGCCACTTTTTATTTGCAAGAATATAAAATATTCAATATATTTTATTTTTTAATCAGTTTTGGAGTGAAAAGAATTGCATTTTAAATTCTAGTTATATACAAGCCACAAAAGGTTACTGTGGTAGCTTCCCCTGATTTATTTTCATGTTGTCCTGAAGGCAAATTGTTCATAAATGAGACACTGTTTCTTTGCACAGAGCAGAGATATGACTCATGTGTTCTCATAATGATGAACAGTCCTCTACCCAATCACATGAACTGGTGACTGCTCACATAAGTCTCAGTCCTGCAAAGCACACCTGAGAATCTTATTGTCTTAAATGGAAGTTGAGAATATTAAACATCTCTCAAGATCAAGCTTGTAAAAAGAGGTGTTTATAAAACTACCTCCAGCAAGCTACACAGACATGGGGTTGCTGTGGGGGTAGAGACAGTAACAGAATAGAACCTGACATCTGAAAGGACTGGAAAACAACAAGCGTTGGGTTTGGAGAGTGATTTTGTACTGAAACACCAATGTAGCAGTATTGTGTAGATCCTTTGAAAGGCAGCAGGATTTCCATACATTGTAGGATATGTGAGATATTAAGATAGTGCAGGCAAATAGAAGGCAGCACCTCCTGAATTCCTGGAGAATGAGTGGTATATTTGGGAGTCTAAAATGGTACTAGAAGTCTGTCATTTCTAAGCAAGTCTCGCCATGGTGCGGTTTGATGTAAAAGACACAAGTTCTGAAGCAGTACAAAGTCATTCTTGTAGTGCCATGCCCCTTCAGCAAAGCTTTGATGTAGCACTGCAGGAATGCAGCTGTGCTGCTTCCAGACGAGCTGCTGCCTCCACACGGCACAGCCTTCACTCTCACTGTTAGTTCATAGAGTCATGGAATGGTTTGGGCTGGAAGGGACCTTAAAATCATCTGGTTCCAACCCCCCTTCCATGAGCAGGGACATCTTCCACTAGACCAGGTTGCTCCAAGCCCTGTCTACGCTGCCACTGAACACTTCCAGGCATGGGACACCCATGCATCTTCTCTGGACAACCTGTGACAGTGACTCAACATCCTCACAGCACACCACAATTTCTAGTATCTAATCTAAACCTATGTTCTTTCAGTTTAGAGCCATTATCCCCTGCTCTATCACCACGTGCCCTTGTGAAAAGCTCTCCTCCAGCTCTCTTGTAGCCCCTTTAGACACTGAAAGCTGCTAAAAGGTCTTCCTAAAGCATTCTCTTCTCCAGGCTGAACACTCCCAGTTCTCTCAACCTATCTTCATACAGCTGCTCCAAACCTCTGATCGTCTTTGTAGCTTCTTCTGGACTTGCTCCAACAGGTCCATGTCCTTCTTATGTGGGGGATCCCAGAGCCGGACACACGGATCACTGCACTTTGCAGTGCTGAGTTGCTCTCAGTCATTGCAATCATAACACAATTGGCAGTGAGGCACTTGAATTCAAAGTTTTAAGCAACTTTCCCCAAAATCTTCCTTCAGTTACCTTGACACAAGCGTCACCTTGTAAATACAGATTCCTTGAGGCATCAAAAGTAGTGCTCCTGGTCATGCTGATAATTTAATTTTAAAAATCAATTTCTAGACCGTGTCTAAACTTGAACATAACCCAAAAGGAGGTTACTCCTCTACCTAATACTAGGATTCAATGTCCACATTTATGCTGGGCATATCTAGCACGCTTACAAGATCAGGTGCAAGTGCAATTTTCTTCAACAACCTGGCCACAGGAAATATATGCTGTCTAATGTTTTTAAAATATTCTAATGCCTAAACTGGTCACCTGAGGAATAGCAGACTTGAGTTCAATTTCCTTTTCTAAATGGACTGAAACTCAGATCTTTCTCCTTCTATAAACAGGTCTAATCACAAGTTATTAGCTACTAGATTGGAAGGAAACTATGGATGCTTTCTCCATTTCCTTTGGAAGCAGTACAATGAAACACTGAAGACCCAGAAAGTGCGAACAAGAAGTAATACTCTAATTTAGCAGTTAAATTGCTTTTCTGGGAAAGAAATTCTGGCTCTGCTGCTCAACATGGTCTGTACATTTTATATTAAACAGTTAGTGGATAAACTATGTAAACTGTTCCAGCACATGGGCTAGAAACCCTCGGCTTCTCCCTCACGTGGGAGTGACTAAGGGTTTCAGCTGAGCAGAACCCTTCTTTCACTTAGTTTCAATAGATTTCTGTGACAAAGAAAAAGAAAGGTCCTTTTTCTGTAAAGACCTTGTGTGAAGAAGTAAAAAGCCAGAGACAGAGGATGAATTATTCAGGGTGAATATATTGCTAGTGCTTAACACATAGAAAAAAAAAAAAAGTAAAAAAGACCTGTCCTACTCTTATCTTTTGGTAAAAACAAATCTTCTGGAGAACTGATCCATAAATTTGAGAAAATGTTATCTTCCACGCTATAGTCCTTTGCCATTTTAATCTAAAGACTCAAGACCATAACTAAACCCACACCATTACAGTACAAACAGCATTTTATTCAAAAAAGGAAAGACTGTTTCAATATTTATATACTCCTACATGGCACTTCATTTTACCTGTGAAAGCTTTAAAGCAAGTCTGGACTGCTAAATTACATTTCATAAGAGAACAGGTCTTATTTCTTGCTGTTTTAAAAGCTGAGAACAAACCTGATGGTTTGCTATCTGTCTGCCAGAGCTTGCTGACAAATGTTCAGACTGATCTTGCTTACCATACTTTCTCTTATAGCATATCTACTTTGGTGAACATAATCATACTGTATCCTCTTTGACAAAATGGACTCTATTATAGATTTGTCTAACAATGTTAATTATATTCAAAATAGCCAATTCCTTAAATGTTTTAATGAGTTATATATTTCTAACTTCTAAGATTATTTTAGAACACACATTAAACCCACTAGAAAAGAATTGTCACCCCATTGTTATTTTAATATTTTTAAAATACAAATGATTGATAATATAAATATGCTTAGAACATCAAATGCAAAAATCTCAATGCTGCTCCACATCAACCAGAGTACTGTGACATTTCATTTATAACACGTTCTCAGAATTTAAGTGTCTTTTGAGTAATATATAACTTTGTACCTTGAATAGAGACAAATATCACTGCAAATTTTTAATCTTTTTATTTTATTTTTCTGAGGGGATGACAAAGCTGCTGTTGCTCTGCTCTGTTCTTTATAGCATTACATCATCACAACTGCACAACTCTATTGCCTTGCCCTTTTTTGCCCTCATAAAAATCTTTGGCTCCCCTTTTAAATTCTTCAGAAATGTAGTCTCACCTCCCACACTACTTCATACTGCAGATCATTCTTCTGGCAAAGATGTTTTCCAGATGCAGGGCATTGACAAATGAGTCCACATAAGGTGGATGTTTCAGTGTTGCTTTACAGGAAGAGTTAATGACTGGGGGTGGCTTCTGTCCCCATCAATAATGTAAAAGGCCACTGATATAAAGTCTAGGTAATCTGAGCACCTGAAAGACATCTTATGCTTTGAATGATCAGCATATAAAGGATATAGATTATATGGATGCTACAGTGGAACAAGTTTTACAAGAAATTCATGAACCTTATGTCATTTTAAATAATTTAGCTTTTTGCTATATTGCTGACAAGTGGTAACAAAATCTGCTTACATTTGACAAGAAAGGGACAAAAACAAAAAGGAGGAAAAATTCAAAAGAGACATATGGGAGAGTCTGAAATATCTGTGACACAGTTTATGAACTACAGGTCAATCATCAGACCAGGCAATCTTCTGCTTTAAAACACCGGTACTTTAAGGCAAATGTCTATGCAAGGTTACTCTAAAGAGTCATCCGTCACAAGGACAAAAATACAAACTCACAAGTGGTTGAATCTTTCTGACAAGGTTAAGGCCTCTAACTGGCAGTATTCTGTATAAAATTAGTAGCAGGAGGCGGAAAATTTCTTCCCTGGGGAAAAAAATTAGAGACTGAAATTCATCTAAAACCTCCCAAAGCTGCTGAGTATGAGATTAACAATTTTTACTTTCCTGTGCTTACAGTCCTCAGTCAAATATAACCCTGTAAAAATAGAGTCATTATAGTGATCATCAGGTAACAGAAAGTTACATTAACTCAGGTGAACCAGCTAGGAACTGAAATTGTTGGGCAGTAGAAAAGGAGACAGTGTTAAGCGGCCAGAGATGGCCAAAGTAAATCCTGCTGCATGAGATTTGGTAGCCAAATCTGAGCCAAGATCTTTAATAGCAGAATTAATTACAAATAGTAAACTAACTAAAAAAAATCTAGAGCAGTAGTAATGCTGGAAGGTATCACTTTAATTTTAAAACACACTTCTTAAGATACTGTATTGTTTTATTGGGGGAACACGAATCAGTAGGAGATAGGTTTGAAAGTCTGTGAGGGAGACTGAAGTATGAGCTTTCACTGCTTGAGGTTTTATCTATGTGGCTGCCAGGCAGACGCCTCAGAAACTTGGCAGGGTAGGAGACAAAAAGCAAAGTCTAGCAACAACAAGTGAAAACCCATTAGTCCATAACTACTTTCATATGATTCAACCTCTGCTCTTAACAACAGGTGAGTTTGGTTGTTGAGTTTTGTTTGGAGAATGTAATGGGCTTCATGAAGGGAGCTAGTGCAGTAAAGCCCATGAATAATTTTGTTTATTTGGTTCTCTTCCTCTAAATGCTCTGGATCTAGTGATGAAGTTTAAATTACAGTCGAAACTTCAAACAAAAATCTTTCCAGTCTGTCCAAATTACAGAGGCAAAAGTTTGTGAAATTAGAAGGTACAGTTTGGGGAAGCAAGAATAGTTTCAATCTATATGCAAGACAAAACACTCTTCTGGCTTTTTTTTTTTTTTCCTCCTAAGAATATTGGAAAAACATAAAACTAGAACCTACAATAAATCTTAGGAAATATTTTTGTTTCTTCTAATTCTATCTGGCTTATGGCAGAAAGTATTCTGCGTAGCTTGAAAGTCTTTAATACAGCTAATCATGATCGTTCAAGTCCTATGCCTTGATATTTCCATTTCCAACTATTATATCACATACATACTGTGATATACATCTATTCTGTCACATCTAGCAAATACTTAGTTTTAATTCCCTGATGGCAAAATAGCATATTGAGTTAGCAGCACTGTAGTTGGTCTGGTTTTAGTTACTAAACAACAGAAATATAACCACTACAAAAAGACCACAGTCTATAGTATTAGTATATTACACAATAGTAAAAAAAATGTATGCTTACACAGTATTTCATGATATTTCTAGTTCTTGCTGGAAACTTCTATGGTGTACATCAATTTAAGAGTAATCACACACCATCTTCATAGAAGCAGGATTTACAGCAATTTTAAGATACATTTCTAGATTTACATGCTGACCCAATAAAAAATATCTGATATTCAATTTAATGTTATAATAGTTGAAAAGAAACTAAATTCAGCACAATAAAACTTTGATATTTTTGGGTTTTATTAATGTCTACTAGAAATGATGGATGATTTACAGACTGTTTTAGAAGAAAACACCTTTATAAGTCAAATGAAAGCAGTGACAGAATTCAACAGTCATGTATGTTGAAGTGATATTTGCTTTCTGACACTAACATATTTGACCCTACCAATTTCTGTATTTTACTGGTTTTCATTACAGCAGTAAGCTGCTATGGTTTCTGTTAGAAGGCCTAATCCAGAGCTCATCTGCCATTTTGAGCCACTCTGAGCTAGGTAATCACACCAATATAGATTAAATAGATGTGGAACAATAGGGGGAAAATAGTTTTCCTTCTGTATTTTATCTGAATCTGAGAAAGAACAGACAGAGAAACAACTCAAAATGAGAAGAAATTTTCATAATTTCAGTGTTTAACTACTATATAAATTATGTCTTCCATTCATAATGCTTTTTAATGATAGTATTTAATTTTCAACAATAATAACAATTTCAAATATTTTAAATTAAGATTGCCATATTATTTCCATATCTATTTCTCATTAGCGGGATATTGCTTGCAGAGTGGTGAAGAATTATTTTTAATTCATTTCAATATTAGATAGCAAATTTTCGCACACATTCAAACAAATTTGCTATGATAAATTGACATACTCATTATACCAGGGACTCCATTATCAAAAAATTTGTTTAGCTTACCAGTGGGATTTTTCTTGGAAAGGGTACATGCATCCCCAAGTGGACAACACAGTTCAAAAACATGATTGTGATAGAAAATATCAAACAATTGCTTACGCAAAATGACATAATACTGTGGTTGTTAGGAACTCCCAGGTCTCAGTGACCTGCGTAATTTGGCTGCCTGAAATTCTCTAGTGACTTAAAATCCTAGTGATCATTTATTTTTAGCAAAATTTTAGGAGGTGATAATAAATGACAATGTTTTGGATTATAAATATCTTCATTAATGTTATAAATTTCTTTCCAAAATGTTGATTGCATGATAGAATGCTTCATAAATGTGTTTTTCTATTGAAACATTCTGGCAGAAATATAAATTGGAAATTTTTACTTTGAAATTATTAATCTATGGATGACACAAGCATCCATGAAATAGTCTTTGTGAACTTCATGCACTTCATGCAATGTATCTCTAAGGAAGTAAGCACAGAAAGAATTGTCCTTTTAAAACGATACTCACAGAAGATGTTTTACATTATGTTTAATATCTTAATAGTGTTAACAAGTGAAATAATCGATTTATAAAACTTGAGTTTTAGAAGGTGCATATGGTTCAAATAAGCACAGACCTCTGCTGATGAAACACAGACCGTCCAGTCTCTTGAGGGCCTGATTTATTAAGGTGTACCAGTTACTACATGCTTATTACCACACTAGTCTGGGAAGAGTAAAATTCTTCCTATGGAGAGACCCTGTGTTTTGACAGAAAGAGAATCTGGTGCTTTCATTTAAAATGAAGATGCCAAGCGTCAGGGGTTTGTGCTATTCAAAATGACTGTTAAATTGAATTTCCCCTGTAAAAGATGGATAAAAAGGAGCTATCTCGTGTGATTTTCAGCGGCATATGCTCTTGGGCAGGACGGCATGTGATTGACAGCGTATGTAAGGCTATCTGGAATCAACACGAAAAAAACCCAGAATGGGGGAGAAAGGAGGCATTGTAAGAAAACCAAAAGGCAGAGGGAAAATTGAAATGGAAATAAGTAAAAAGATGAAAGGAAATTTTCAAGGTATTTTTTACCTGTGAAATAAATTACTCACAGCATATGCAGAGTTTGAGATAATATTCCATAGGTGAGTTCAGAAAGATTTGCCACACCTCACACATTGAAATAAACTCAATTTTCAATCAGCATAGAAACTCTACACACTGCAGTGAATAGACATATAGAAATGAGCACTTTGATAGTCCAAAGTTTGTTCTTTTTAATTGACCAGATTATCTTCTCTGGAAAGATTTAATTCTCAAAAAGAAGATATATTTGGCTGCTACACCAGTGCCATTGAAAGATCTACCTCATATGAGTTAACTGGCACTAATACATCCATGATTTGACCCTGCTTTTCCTGATATATCTCAAATACTTTTAAATATTAATGAAAACTGAATACATCAAAGGTCTTTTTGTTGCCTTTATTTTAATTATACTTTTTTTATTATGACACAGAGCTTTATGAATGAATTTGAGCTCTTCTATTACTGGGTGGGATATGTCATATTCAGCTTTTATTTTGTTCAAAGCCAGGCGTCTAGTTTAACTCATTTATCCAGCTGCCTTTTTTTCTATCAGAACAAGAGAAAGAGGTATTCCCAAATGAAATCTTAAAATTCCGTTATAAAAGAGTCCAAACAAATACAATCTGAAAGTAATAGTATCTAGAATCCAAACTTTTAGAATGTAATCTAAGTTTTAGATACATAATGAACTGTAGATGAATTTCACTCCAAAATGTATTCTGTAAATAAACTAAGGATGTATTTTATCATTGTTTGCAATTTTAATCACTGCAATGATGGGCAACACACAGAAATATCTGTCTTTGTTGTCTCTTCTGTGTTTCCCCCAGTATGCCTAATGATCTGTAAAATGCTGGTTAAGTAAATATCTTCCAAGAAAGAGACAGGAAAAAAAGCTCTATTTGAATAACTTAGGACATATCTGAACCCTTTCAGAATCAGTAATGCTTTGCAAATATTAACAGTCAAAACATTCTTCTACCATTTGATTTTGAGCTGGTAGAACTCAACACAGTTCATCTTAAACCAATCTTTCACAATCCAGTGTAACTGGAGAATAAAAGTCAATAATATCAGTCCTCAATAATAATGCATCTATTAATAGTCACTTTGCTATTATGAATTTTATTATGAACTGTTGCACATTATCCTCAATCCTTCACGGATATGTCCACCCATCCTCCCTTTCCTTTTTTTCCCCACACTATTCATTTGTTTCTGACAGGTTTTGCAAGACAGAGAAAAATGATAGTGCTTGTTTAGAAGTTATTGTACTTTGATATAAACATTCTTTTTTCTCATGTCACATTTGATTATCCAACAGAGTCATACAATAGACTCTACTGAATTTCAGCTGTCCTTTGTGCTCCTAAGCCTTTCAGACGCTTTTAGAAAAATACCCAATGATAATAAAAACCTCTGTTACATTGAAGAGAAATCTACATGTAGAACAGAAAAACTATCCTGAAATTACGAGTGCCATCTCTATATCCTCATTTGACCTGATGGTAAGCATAAAAAAACCCCCATAAACCTCTCCCACTTCAAAATAGAACATCATTGACTCTGTCCTGAATCATTTTGCACAAGATGTATAAACACCATATGCTCATGGGTCTTCCTCCATTAGTTCTTCACTGTAATTTAGAAATTCATCTTCATCTTGATGCTTTGTTTATCATTGGTGCTTAATTTCAGATATTTTGTGGTCAGGCTGTCTTTTCTACTTATAGCTGGCTTTACAGAAGGTAGAACATGAGGTAATTTCATTTGTGTCCTTTATTTCTCACAAGGGCTACTTATGTTTAGAATTAAAGCGATACTATGAAAATGAAGGATTGATACATCTGATTCATACTTGTATACTAAAGAGTTGTGCAGAAGTCCACAGGGATCTAGGGATTAAACAGAGTCAGGCAGTGTCACTGCTTCCACCAGCCTGGTGACATCCACAAACTTCCTGAGGGTGCACTGAATCCCACAGACTAGGTTGCTATTAAAGATATTAAATTGTAGCAGTCCCAGTACAGACCATGAGTAGTGAGGAACACTACTCATTACTAGATTATGTGTTGCTCAGCACTGAAAAAGTATACAGCCCTGGACAACTGTTTTGTTGTTTACAAAATTCTCCAGGGCTTGAAATAGCTCTACATGATTTGCAATGATCACTCAGCAAGTCTGCGTGAAACTGCTGGACACTTCATATTTTGAATGCAAGTTCAATGCGTCTCCCACAGGCTACTGTCCTGAGAATTTGTCCTCAGAAAAAAAAAGGAGCAGAACCCACACAAGATATGGGAAATGGGAGTAAATGTTTTTCAGACACTGAAAGAATTTCTAAAGATTTTGGAAAATATTTCTATCCCAAATATAAAAGCTTCAAATACAGAGTATTTTCAAATATCAAAAAATCCAGTTATTTTCCCATTGATGGAACTATTTTGATTAATGCAGTACTCTCTTTTTACCGTAAGTCAACTAACATTTCAAAATTACATGTTCTTAGAACAAAAGAGAAGTCTTGGTTTAAAACATGTTAATATCCCCTTTTTTGCCAAAATATTAATCAGTGGAAAAAAATTAAATTTCCATGACTTCATAATACTTCATAGAAGAAAACACACCAAAATCAAAAACCAAAACCTAGCAAAGAAGTTCTGCATACCTTTAAAGCACTTACTGTTATTCCTTCTATAAAAAGATGTAGTCTTTAATAAAATTTAGCCATCTCTAAAAGCAAAAGGACATTTGAAAAACTGCTATGGATTTTTCGTAGTATTGTGTACAGATGGAAAGATGTAGAGAAAAATTCATATAGAAGACAACATACAGAATCCTTTCACAAAATTACAAGACAATTTCTAAATATCAACTTTTGAGATACACTGATTACATCCTAAATTATTGTCAATATAAATATGAAATTTTGAAGATATTATATTAAACTATAGATCCCAAATACCATATACTTAATCTGACAGCAATGTTTTTCCTTAGAATAGAATAGAAACAGAGATTTATATTCTGCAATTTATTTACTGGCGTGGGACTATCTGAGGACAAATTAATTTTGCAATACATGCTGCATATTGCACTAGTATTTATCCATCAGGATACAATTCTCCATGCCTGATACTAGGAAAAATATGTAAAAAGAACATAGTGAACTGTATGAAATAGCTTGTCGCAGAATACCGTATTTATTAAACTGTCACAAGTAAGTACACTTAGGAATGAATAGGTCCAAAACATATATTATTTAACTGAGAGCTATTTAATTGTTTATATTATATTTCATAAATACTTTAGAGGAAAATGTTACACTTAAGTAGTTCTGTCACTTATTATATAAGCTTAACTGAAGTTCAAGGAATTTTTTTCTCTTTAAGAATTAAAGAACTGGGAATATTTTATTCTATTCAGACCCTTGTAGGATATTATAAAGTAGTGTCTGATATGAAGGCAACGAGACAGCTTTCTTTTAAAAAAGCATTAGAAAATACTCATATGTGTAAATGAAAATGTAATATATCTGGCTTGTTTCTGTTTCTGATTTCAACAGGCTCCCTTGCAGAAGGATGTATTTATTAATCAAAGACTTGTATGAACACCTCTTATGTACCAGTGGACGGCAGCCACTGAGAGACCACACAGGCCATGATGGGTCATCATTTCACATATACATATGTGATATACATATGATGGGTCATATGTGTATCACAAGAAAACCAAAAAAAAAGGTTTTCATCGCATCTTTTGCAATCTCATTCACTTATTTAAATTAAGTGTATAAGTATCGAACATTCTCTATCCATTTTGCACTGTTGGAAGCAATGGAAAATAAAGTTGTTAACCACAGCACAAATATATATATTTGGTTTTGGAAAAAAAAGGGGAAAAATAAGCATCAAATACTGCAAGGACAAGACAAGGCATTGTGGTGAGTAATTTAGCAGTAAGGATACAATAATGTAAAAGTCAGATCTATTCGTTTCAGAGTAATCTGCAAAGGCAAGCAGTGGAACTGCTAGTAGATGAGTCAATTAGAAAAGGACAGGAGGAAACATCTGACAATCTGTTCTAGTTAATAGCCACACACTAGTGGGGAAAGGATTAGCTGTCTTCCATGTTATTTCCCCATCTTTGTTTTCCATAGTACAATTTACAAGAATAAAGTTTTCTACAAGCACAGGATATTGATAACAGATCATTAGTTGGATGTGTCACAATTCCATGTAACTGTAAGATTAAAAAAAGAATATTTACATCCATCTACTTGGGAAATACTCATCCAAGGAAAATACTCTGTGACCCACAGAATGTGTGTTTGTGTGCATATGTGCATGTATGTTTATATGCATATATAAAATGTTATTTCATACAAAGGTCTCATTTTATAAACAAGGTTGGACAGCATTTCAAACCATTCTAATAAATGTTCCAAAAATGATAGCTTTAATGAGCATCTATATTTTTAAAAGGTATCTTGGTTTTTTTCCCCCTGTTTCCACTTATTTCTTTTTTTTTCCCCCTCTTTGAATTTAGTCTTAGTGACATCAGTACAAAAATAAAGACCAACTCTAAAAGTTGTCAAAGATCTAATTTATATCCACACAGTCCTGTACAAGTCTAGCCTGGTGCTGCTATTAATGCCATTTGGCAGTAACTATTTTTTCTACTGGAAACTGGTTACCAGTTCTTTTCTCTGTGTCGACCATCATTACCTCAATAGCTTTAAATAGGCTGGATAGCTATTGGAAACAATTACTTTTTCTTCCCTATATAATTTAACATTTTGGTAATTCATAGGTCAGACAGTCAGTGGAATTTGCACTGCTTTCTTTCTTGCCCTATTTAGAAGGGTTATAAAGATCAGAAGACAGGTACTTTAAAAGGATTTATTCTCACTGTGTATCTGTTCACAAACAGATAAAGATTCACATGTGTTCACTGATAAGGATTTACATGTGCTGCTCCAGTAAAGCAGCAATATAGATGTTGTCTGTGCTGAAAACTAGAAGCTGTGGTGTTTGCATGGATGCCTTGAGGTTGTCAAGGCAGCTGTGGCTTCCACCAAGTCAGCTGCCCCTGCTCCTTCCTTTATACCAAAAATATAAGCATCAGCACCTTGACACAAATTACATCTTGAAGTGCCTTTCTCTGCTTCAAGTAAGCTGTACTAAAGACATCTAAGGAATTCTTTCTGGTTAAATATTTACCTCCTTTATGCATTCTTTTGTCAGAGAGCTTTAAATGAAAAAAATAAGAGCAAGTCTACAGAATATTACTGTAAACAGACAGAAGTTCTATTACACAAGAGTTCTAGGAAATCTGGATTCATTTGTGCTTAAACACCTTCCTTTGCCTTTCAATATCACGCAGTTTGGGCTTTTAGTCACAGAAATCAACACAGTTATAACCACTAAATTTCACATCAAGCTACAAACTCTGCAGGTACAGGCAATTTTTCTTGACCAGTGAGTCTTTTTTAGGGG